>SOPF01026849.1:2719-15542 GCA_012979155.1 Hypericum perforatum
GAACGGAAACTTGAGCAAACAGATGCATACTTTGGCAGCAAAGTTACCCCCGTAAGCTCTCACTAGGTCTTTCATTCTCAGCAGAGGTGCAATATGAGGATTTGCCTGGCTCACAATGAAATGATTAACATTGAACAATTCCTTCAACTGCATCATCGGTAGATCAACTTCCAAGCTGCCATCTCTCCACCGCCGTGAAGAGGTGCTCGAGCTCTTCTCGGGATCCAAATTGAAAGGTGGATGATATGGAACAATTTCTCCACTTCTGTCCTTAGCCATCAATTCTTGGGCTTCAAAAAGACCAGGAAATGCACAAGAAGCTGTGACTGCACTCCATATGACAACATGAGGTGAACAAGGTAATTAAGGCATCTCGGAGGTTCGTGTTTCCTAGGCGAGCAAACTGTAATACAGAGAATCCGGCCAGTCATGTCATAGGCTTTCTTAAACATAGTGTAAAAGATTACTTCGATGGCATTATCCGTATATACGGACAAGGAAAAGGACGGCTATAAATTGATATGAAGCAAGAAAAGCAAGCATATGATACAATTATATGTTTCTTTTGTTCGTGGGTACCAAAAACATGAGTAAATTTTGGTGAAGAAGTCAATATTAATTCTCTTCAGTTGGTTTTATATGCCAAATGGGAGGGATCCATCCTAATACGGCAGAGGGCGTACCTTTAAGAAAAAACTGATTATTTACGCAGCAAGTTGTACTAATTTATATATCTACCAACAAACTAATCATGATTTCACAGATTATGCTTTGTTGGTTTTATACTCGTTAATATTCTAATATTTATTGATCAACTAATTCAAATTCTAAGATGATAGTATTTTTGGAATACAACATAATTTTATAAAAATTATTTAATATTGTTATTGTAACTTTTTATAAATTAAACTCTATATTTCTTAATTCACCTAAAATAATTCTTGAAGTTGATCTAAACAAGGTCACACGTAGACCTGACCACGGTTCGAATTCAAATGAATTTGAATTGAATTGGTTCGAATTCGAATTATCAAAATATTAAACCATATTTAATTCGTCTAAGGACGATCTGAATACGAATTATAAACCTTCGAACTTGAATTGAATCTGAATCGAATTCAAATTGATTCTTAAATCTTTAATATTTAATTAAAATTTTAAAAAATAAGGAATAGATATTTAATATTTTTTTAGAAAAAGAAATAACCTAAAGTTTGAGTTTGCACTTAATGCGCCAAAATAAGGTTCCTACGATTTAGGATTTACGAGTTTCATGATTTAGGGTTTAAAAGTTTACGGTTTAGTATATAATTAAATTTAGGGTAAATTACATCTCGCCCTCTCAGTTTGGTATATTTAACGCTCGCCCCCTGTATTTCAAAAATAGATTAAAAATCCCTCTTAATTTGGAGAAATTATATGATTTCCCCCCTCATGCCAGAATCGACAAATTGCTCTAGTGAGGAGGGACAAGAAATGACAGAAATACCCTTTCTATTAAAAATATATATAAAAAAAAACAATTCATCCCCTCTCTCTCCTCCTTCCTCCCTCCTCCCCTCCCTCCCTCCTCCTCCTCCTTCTCAACTCAGCTTGTAGGCAAGCAAGAGCCCATTATCAAAAGAAGACATCCCCAATGTGCTCGGAGACAATGTTTCGAGCTGTAGGCTCTGTTTGATTGGTCAGGAAGTATTTTCTTCCAATTTTTTCAAGGGAATAGTTTTCCATATTCCAATTTAGTTAAGCAACTTTATCATTGGAGTAATTTTCGATGACCTAAATAGTTTTGTGATTTTGGAAACTAGGTGTTTCACATTTGTTCGAGAAAAGTTTCGAGCTTTAGTCTCTGCTTCTTTGTTCAGAAAGCGTTTTCCTGGAGAGTATTCACTTTCAATTTTTTCACGACAAATGTTTTTCGATTTCGTTAAGCAACTTTATCATTAGAGTAAATTTCGATTAGCTGAGTAGTTTTGTGATTTTGGAAACTGGGTTGAATTTTTTTTCTCCAGGGATTGAAGTTTGAAGTTGAAAGTTTGGATATTTCTTCTTCTCAGGAGCATTTTCTGCTTTGCTTCTGTTTGTTTGAGCTTACCCACATTGTCTGTTTTTGGACAAGGCCGAGTCTGTTTGTTTCTGGTTGGGAAATCTGCTGTAAGAGTGTAATTTTGCTTTACTAAAGGATTTTGAAAGAGAAGTTGAGTCTGGGTTTTAAATTTTTGTTTTTTTGTGCTTATTGAGTTTTTTTTCCGGTGTGTTCTTAGAGTTCATTTGATTTTTTCTCGCGATTATTTCTTTGTGTTGGTTGTGCTACGAATCGAACCAGAAGAACTCGTTCGAGATGGGGTTCAGAAGGGGGAGGGGAGGAGGAGCGAGGAGGGAGGAGGAGAAGGAGGAGGAGGAAGAAGAGGAAGGTGGAGGAAGAGGAGGGATGAAGAAGAGGAAGAGGATTTTTTTGTTTTTTAATGCATGGGTATTTCTGTCATTTCTCGTCCCTTTTTGCCGGAGAAATTCGCCGATTCTGGCATGAGAGGAGAAATCGTATAATTTCTCCAAACTAAGAGAAGTTTTTAATCTATTTTCGAAATACAGGGGGCGAGCGTTAAATACACCAAACCTGAGGGGGTCAGATATAATTTATCCTTAAATTTAGGATTTAGGGTTTTAGAATTTAAGATTTGAAGTTTAAAGTTTATGATTTAATAAATAATTGAGTTAGAGTTTTAGGATTTTAGGGTTTAGAGTTTAGCATTTTAGGGTTTAAGATTTAGTAAATAATTGAGTTTGAGATTTTCTTACACCATATATATATATATATTATATAAAATTTTAATCAAATTCGATACGAATTTAACTTGAATCGAATTCGAATTAAATTCATCGGTTTGACGAATTATAAAAATCTTAAACCGAATTAAATTTGTAACAATTACGAATTCAAATTGAATTATTAACTAATCGAATCAAATTACGAATTGAATTCAATTTTTGGCCAGGTCTAGACTCACACGTTCACTATGCTTAAGTGTCGTGCGCGAACAAAATTTAACTCAACCGGCATGTATGGGCTAAATTGGAATTCGAAATTTTCTTAAGGACTTGAATGTAAAATAACAAAGTTTGAGAAAGGAAAAAAACAGGTTGTGAGAATCGCCGGAACACTTTTTAACTTCAGCACGTTAACGCCGACACTTGCAGGGGTTTTCGGTAGCCGGAGGAGGATGCTAGGCTTCAAAATTAATAAGCTCGCCGTCTTCGTCTCTTCTTCTTCTTCTTCTTCTTCTTCTTCTTATCTCCGCTTCCTTTCGAGCAAGGCCCACACTAAATCGGAGCGGGGGAGGAAGTCGGTGATCTCCTTGGAGTTCAGGAATCTCGAGGAGGCGCTGTCCCATTTCGACAAGCTGGTCAGCACCCGGCCCCTCCCGTCTGTCTTCTCCTTCTGCCGCCTCCTCTCCGCCGTCGCCAAGCTCAACCACCACTCCGCCGTCGTGTCCCTCTCCAGGAAGCTCCGCCTTTTGGGGCTCCAGCAAAATCCCTACACCCTCAACATCCTGCTTGTTTCCTTGTCCCGCTTGCCCGATGGGACGAGGTTCGGCTTCTCCATCCTGGGTCTGTTTTTCAAGGTGGGTTACGCCCCCGACGTGGTTACTTTCAGTTCCCTTATCAATGGGCTTGTCTTGGAAGGCAGTCTGAGCGGCGCTTTTAAGCTGTTTGATGAAATGACCAAGAGAGGGTATCAGCCTAATGTATTTGTTTATAACACGGTTTTGAAAGGGTTGTGCAGGAACGGTGATGTTGATATGGCCTTTAGCTTGTTGAATAGGATGCGAGGCTCGGGTTGCGAACCTAATGTGGTCACATACAGTACTGTGATGAACGGGCTCTGTGTTAACGGGCAATTTAGTGATGCTGTTAAACTCTTCGATGAGATGTCTATGAGGGGTTGTGAACCTAATGTTGTTTGCTACAACACCATCATGACTGCTCTGTCCAAAATGGGAAGAACTGATACTGCTGTTATGTTGCTTCGGAGGATGGAAGAACGTGGCTGCAAGATTGATATCATAGCCTATAGCACTGTCATTGATGGCCTCTGTAAAGCCATGCGTGTAGCCGAGGCCACAGAACTTTTATCCGAGATGAAAGGTAAAGGGGTTTTACCTAATGTATACACTTATAGTTCCCTCATCGGTTGCTTTTGTGACTCAGGGAATTGGAAGGGAGCTAGAAGGATTCTAAATGAGATGGTTTTACGTGGCATTTTTCCTAATGTTGTCACCTACAATGTAATTGTTGATGGATTGTGTAAAGAAGGCAAGGTCATAGAGGCCCAAAGTATTTTGGACACCATGGTTCAGGATAATGTCTTGCCCGATGTGTTCACCTTTAGTATGCTGATTGATGGATACTGTTTGGTAGGTCAAATTGAAAAAGCATTAGAGGTGATGAAGCTGATGATTTCTCAAGATCTTATACCTAATATTGTTACATATAACTCTCTGATCCATGGATATTGCAAGTACAGAAGAATAGATGAAGCTTTGAAGCTATTCGAGGAAATAAGTCACCGAGGTCCGAAACCTTCTGTTGTTACCTGCAGCATCATTATTAGTGGCTTGTGCCGCGTCGGAAAAATGGCAGATGCATTGAGACATTTTGAAGTAATGCAAGAATATGGGCCTAATCCTAACCAGGTTGTTTTCTTAGTGCTCCTGGAAGGCTTTTTCAAGAATGGCCAATCTGCTAATGCTTTGTCATTTTTCAAAGAAATGAAGGACATTGGTTGTAATTATGATAATATGATTTGTAGTGTTCTTATGCATGGTATGTGCAACCCGGAAACGATTCAAATCGCCAAAGGGCTCTTTTGTAGTCTCTTTGACCACAAAGGACTCACTCCCGATGTTAAGGCGTATACCATTATGATCAATGGACTTAGTAAAGCAGGAATGCTTGCTGAAGCATACTGGTTGTTCGAGAAGATGAAGAGAGATGGTTGTTCACCTAATGATGTCACGTATAATGTGCTAATTCGGGGGTTTTTACGCCCCAATGAATATTTGAGAGCTATGAAGCTTATTGATGAAATGGTGGCGAGGGGTTTTTCTGCAGATCTGTCAACTACAAAGATGGTACTCGAGTTAGTTGCAAGTAGTGATACTAAAGACATTCAAGATTGGGTTAAAAGCAGTTGAGTTTAGACAGCCGTGTGCCTAAGATCAAGCAATTTTGGAAAAAAGTTCCATAATTTCTGATCTGGTGTTTGTTTAAACTGTAGTTCAGGTTCATTTGGATGCACACTGTAACCTATCCTATTCTTGCTTGGTCGCATGTTTTATCGTGTCATTTGTTCAACATGGCAAAACCTCATTTCTACCATGATATTAGTGAGGCCATATACTTATGGACTTGATTAGGAAGCATGGAAAGCTGAAAACACTTCATGGTTGTTTTCTAGCTCTCTGCGTCCATTGAAAACCTTCATCCGAACCCCCTAAGCCTCTCTCCTCTCAAAGACGAGATCATGCCATCTTCGTCTTGCTCTTTCTCTTCCTCTTGGAATTGGAGCTTCACCTCCTCCGATGCGCTTGTTGCTCGAAGGTGTAGCCTCTTATTTATTCCACCTCAAGCCCGTCAGTTCCAATGCCTCCTGCCCTTTCGACGGTGGGCACTTAACCTGATGTTTTTGCAATTTTTGTTATCTCTGGTTGGATTTGCAGTTGTTCACCTCTCTCTATTGGATCCGCAAGGAGATCGGTTGACCACCTTTGCTTCTTCTACCTTGGCTAATTAATGCAACCGCTTGCTCTTCATTTCCTTTCCCACTGTTGATATGGAGGATGGCATATTCAAGGGATTATTGGCTATATCTGTTTTGTGCAAAGTTTGGATGATGAAAAAATCTGCCGTCGAGAAAAATTGGATTAAATTGTGCTTAGGATCCCAATTCACGAACGTGACCAACGAAATGATCAGGCGTAAGCTTGTAACTGTTTCTTAATATAATCTTGTTGATGAGTTGCTTCTCATGTATTTGAGATTGGGTTTTTGTACAGAAAATAAGAAATTGGGACCTACAGGAAGGAGCTCAGAGATGGAACCCAGAAAAGGTCGCGTTTCTCATTAAAAACCAAGTTACCTTTTACATTTACAAGTGTTTCTACAGATAGAAAATATCTCTACCTATATTCACAAAAGAATGAAGATAACAACAAAAAGAAAAGAGAATCTTTCTAAAACGTCCCGCCAGCTCATGATTGGGGAATAATTCCCTGCTGCTCTCATGATGAGCCAATCATAGGCTGCAACGTCATGTGGGAATTTCTTCCTCATGCTCTATACTGAGCAGCACACTCCGCTCTTATGTGCTCGGGCCCGTTATAGTTTTTTTTATCTTTTGATGTGCTTGAGCCCAGAACTTATTAATCAAGTTTGCAACAGTCAGCTGTTGCTACTCACCTGGTGTTCGATCTTTTTCCTTCAATAGCCCCTCGCAAGCTGGACTCGATATACTGAGAAGTCCAAGCTTGATGATGAAAAAGTTGAAGAGCGGTGGTGATAGAGACTTGGTCATGATGTCTGCAACTTGGCCTAGACTTGGTAAATGAAATAGCTTGACCAATCCGTTGTTAATCTTTTCACGAACATAATGGCAGTCTAGTTCAATGTGCTTTGTTCTTTCATGGAACACCGGATTTTAAGCAATGTGGATTGCTGATAAATTGTCACAGAAGATCGATACTGCGCACTACTGAGGAACATGAAGATGGTTGAGAATGTAAGTCAAGCACTGAACTTCACAACTTGTGGAAGCCAAGGCCATGTACTCAGCTTCAGAAGAGCTTCGAGAAACTGTATGTTGCTTCTTTGATCGCCAGGATATTAAAGAATTTCCCAGATAAACACAGAAGTCCGTAGTAGAATGGCATGTGTCAGAGCATCCTGCTCAGTGAGCATCACAATAAGCTGATAATTTCAGATTGGATGGAGCAGAGAAAAATAAACCTAAACCCGGGTGAACTTTGATATATCGAAGTATACGATGCATTGCTTTGTTGTGCACAATCAAGAGGTTTTGCAGAAATTGCTTCACTTGATGAACAGCAAAGCATATGTCGGGTCTGGTGTTTGTCACGTAAAGCAACTTTCCAATCATCTTACGATAATGAGTAGCATCCTCTAATTCGTTACCAATTAGAATAATTTACCCTCTTCATTTTGTCTTGCTCAACCCTTACCAATTCGTTGAAGTACAATAGTCTGCTTTCTACTTCCACTTGTACGGCCATATGTACTAATTATAATCTACATGCGTAGCCCGCGTAGGTTCTAGTTGAGATTTATAATATTTAGTTTTTGATTGGCCGACTCAATTTTAAATTTAAGGTAGTTTAAACCGAAAAAGTTTACAACAGTTTTCATTTTACTATATCATACAACATTGCGTGATAAACTTCGGTGAAAACTAAAGATAATTTAGTGCCAAATGAAAACTATACATTTAAACTAATATTATTCTCCAAATTAATTGCACATGCAAATCGATATTTTTAAGTATGTAAACCAATATTTTTTTAATCCTCATGAACCGGGACAAAACCTATTTCCATAGAATCCAACCTTAACTTTGTGTATGTATGTACGTACTCCAGGAGATTGGCTCTGCAAGCTTGTGATCAGGCGTGCAATTAATCAGCCATTTTTTTTCCATGAGAAGGTTTCTTTTATATAAAAAATATCAAATACTAAAATTCATTACTTTCTTGTTTATCCCAACATTTGAGCATTGCTCGACTCAAATTTTGAGGTTGAATTCAGTGTTGTTAGTATAGAGACGACGACATTATTCGAGTAAATTACGTGAGTGTAACGCTCATAATTTGACTCATTATCTTTATTAACTAACACCATTTTTTTTTTCATATTTTGTACTCACACAACAATTCTAAAAAACTTCCAAATAGTTCACGTATTATGATATTGTCCGAAACCAATCACATTTAACATGTCTTAGAAAAAATGGAAATTATTAATATGAATAATCTAAATCAAATTATTTAAATCTGTTAAAATAAATTAAATCACAATTGGGTATGTGGTGCACGCATAATAAATCTTAGGAAAAATTAGGCTAAGACCTCGGTATTTTGGGGATTCAACCGTTTTAGTCCCTACAGTTTCAAAACTACTCTTTCAATCCCTACTATGCAAAATATTATAAACGTTTAGTCCTTAGTGGGTCAATCGCTGATGTGAGAAGTCAACATAAATTTTTTTAAGATCATTATACCCTTCTTTTAAACCTAACCCAACCCGACTCGACTCAACCAGACCCAACCGACCCGACCAAACTCAACTTTGTTATTCCGGCCATTGCCTCCCTCAACAAGCCCCTCGAAGCCTCCTCATCATCCGTCTCCTCCTCTGACGACCTCTACACGGCTACCTCCTCCTCTAACCTCAACAAGCCCCTCGAGATGCCTTTCGGCTAGGAGGTCTCTGCCCTCAAGGAGATCGACGTCTCCAACTCTGTCGGGGTCTCCAGGAGAGCATCTAAGCCTCTCGTCCTCGGCTACAAGAAGAAGAAGATGACTAATGACAAGTCCTTCATGGTTCTCCCCTTCCCGGAGGAGCGGGAGAGCTTCGACTTTGTGTTCTCACGCTTTGACAAGATGCTCCGCCCTTTGGATTTGGCCTCCAAGGTCACGCGGGTCCTCAAGCCCCCAAGACAAGTACAACTTTAGCCTATTACCTCTTCGAGTGGGAGCGTCAATGGGGAGGTTGAAGAGATTGAAGGGTTTGATTTTGTTGCGTGGTTGAAGAGGACAGTGACGGAGAAGGACGGCCAGTTGGATCGGTCGAGTCGGGTTGGGTTGGGTTAGATTTAAAGAAGGGTATAATGGTCTTAAACAAATTTATGTTGACTGCTGACATCAGCGGTTAACCAGCTAGGGACTAAACATCTATGTTATTTTGCATAATAGAGACTGAAAGAGTAATTTTGAAATAGTAAAGACTATAATGGTTGAATACCTAAAGTATAGGGATCTTAGCCTAATTTTTCCTAAATCTTACGTGGAGATAACTAGAATTTAAGTGACACATAATTTTGGGTTTTCACAAAGAATTCTTCCTTTATTCTCTCTCCCCCGTCCTTTCTCCCAACTCCTCTCTTACTTTTCCTTCCTCCTTCTCCTTCCTCCTCCTCCTCCTCCCTCTTCCTCATGCGTACTTCCATCTTTCATTCTTTCTTTGTCCACCTCCTCTCCCGTCTCTCCCCCTTTCTTTCATTTCTTTATTGTTGCATGTTGTATCATTGTCTGTTACATGATGTATCATTAAGAGTCTACTATTATATTATTATAAGTCGTGTGAGAGGAGAGCCGAACCTGAGCATGTTATTTCAAAATGTTGGTGTTGGAGAGGGGCATTGCAACAGCTCCTTGAAGATCCTCCACATTGTAGAATATCTGCAGCACATTTCTGCAATTGATGCTGCATAAATGTGGAGCGTGATTTCTTCCAATCTACGAGCCAACTATAGCAAGAAGCGACTCGATCATGATCATAGTCACGTGGCTCATCAAAAAGAATCGTCCTACACTCCTACTAGTCGTTGGAAGCTAAAATCATGGGATTTGATCAGTCCAAATATGGCCACCCAGTCACGCTCTTGACAGCTGTAGAATCTGTAACTTGTGTTCTTTCCTTTGATGCTTATAATATTGTTCTTCCTTTTTAGATGTTATAGCTGTTGTATAACTTGTGTATAAATAGTTCCTCATTTTAATAATGTAAATTCAAGCCAATTAATATACATTCTCATTCAATTACATGGTATCATAGTTATTCTAATGAAAGACTTCACTAGTCCACACAAAACTCAAATGGAAGACCTGATGTAGTTAGTTACTTACCCCATTATCATAAGTGCCTTGTGTAACATCGGAAAAAAATGAAGGATGCGTTCACACACTTTTTTTTTTAGAAAACAAACATATATTAATGCTCGGAATCAGAATACAATAAGTTCAAGACCTCAGGGGGGAGACAGGAGGTCCAATTACAGGGCATAGAGTTAAGACGATAAATCCTACTCAAATAATCCGCAACACGATTGTTTGATCAGAATATGAATCTCAAAATACAAAGCGGAAGAGAAGAAAGACTAGTTCTAAGGGACATAATAAAGTGTTCAAGGTGCCAATCTAAGACAGAATCCGAATCGAGAAGGAGCAAAGAAGCAATCTTGCAATCCGTTTCAATAACGGTCTTCTTGTTCCAAAAATGCGCAGCAACTTCATCAATAGCCAACTTGATAGTGTGAAGTTCGGCTTCCAAAGGAGAAGTTGTAATAAAACGAGCGTATCTGCCTCCTATGATGAGGCCAAGAGCGTTCCTAGCAACAGTGATCATTCCAGCCAGAGACGAAGCCTCCCACCATGAAGCATCGCAGTTGAACTTCGTAACCTCCCTTTCGGGAGCGACCCACGAAGTTTCCTGGTTCAAAATTAGGACATCTGTAGCAGCGTTGGGGTCAATTGCCTGCGTGAATTCTACAAACGATTTGTAAGCAAGCTGAGCATTAATCAGAGGATTCAAAGGACAACCCTCAAAAGAAAACTTGTTACGAGCATTCCAAATTTGCCAACATAAGTATATAGCATGCGGGACGAGGTGACTCAAATTCGCATTCATGGTCAACTTTAAGACATCGGCCAGCCAGTGAGCAAAAGAGGTAAAGGAGTGCTGGTGAAAAGAGTGAATAAAGTGACTCGCAAACCACGTAGTCCTAGCATGCTCACATTCAAACAACATATGACAAATTGACTCACTTTCCTTAGAACAAATTGAACATGTAGAAGTAAGAGAAAGGTGCCTCCTGTGTAGGCATTTAGCAACAGGAAGGCTATTATTGGCAATCCTCCAAATGAAGTTCTTGATCTTAGGATGGACGTTAATTTTCCAAATTTTTTTCCAGATTCCAGGGTCAAAAGGAGGGGCACTCGAACTGGCTTGGGTATGGACAAGCTGAAACTGGAGATGGTGTTTCAGAACATGATAGCCCTTGCTAACCGTATAAGAGCCAGACATATTGTGGCTCCAGACCAGTTCGAGTGATTACCGATATAAACCTTAGTGATGGCTTGAGTTTCAAGTACCGAAAAGAGGTTTTGGAGGAGCTCCAGATTCCAACTACGGGAAGAGGGGCAAATAAGGTCACTGACCTAATCACAAGTAGCATTCAGGGGTTTAGGGGTGGTAATCTGACCACCCGGGAGAGAGGGGAGCCAAGGATCCGACCAGATATTAGTAGCATGACCATTACCAATTCTAGTCACCAAACCCTGCGCAAGAGCTTTCCTACCTTTAAGGAGACTGACCCAGAACCAGACGAAAGGTTTGAAAGAAGTCTCCAAGCTTGTTTAGAGAGGAGAGCAATATTAAAGGTACGGAAGTCTTTAAAACCCATACCACCACTAGCCTTTGAGTTAGTTAACTTGTTCCAGCTAACCCAGTGAGTTTTCCGAGAGTCGGGATCCCCGGACCACCAAAAATTAGCCAGGAGGCTATTCAGTTTATTACAAAAGGAGATCGGGAAAAGCAGGACTTGCATGGCAAAGCTCGGGATAGAGGACAGGACAGATTTTAGCATTACTTCACGGCCAGCCATGGAAAGAAGCTTAAACTTCCAACTGGAAGCCTTACGCGTCATTCTATCAAGGACGAAATTAAGAGCCTCAGACTTAGAGCGGCCCCACAGGGAAGGAAGAATTGGGGCCAAATCATAACCACGTCACTTTTTTAGTGCTTTTGTACGGATTTGTTAAGCATTGTCAACTTGTTAACGCTTTGACATTGTTCAAAAAATTGAAGAACATTGGTTTGGATTCTGATATTAAGATTTATTGTGTTCTTATGCATGGTCTTCAATAAAATGATTAAGAGTTGCCAAATGGATCTTTTGTACTATCTTTGGTTTTAAAGGGCTATCTCCAGATGTTAGGACATATCAATGTTATATGATCAATGGACTATGCAAAAGGGGGTTGCTTGAATGCACATTTAATGTGCTAATTAGAGGGTTTCTATGTCACAATGAATATTCATATATCAAAGTCATTAAATTGGTGAAGTATTCGACTAATGAAATCAAAATCCATGTACTAAAAACATATACGTTTAGTTAACAAAAGAAGAAAGTTAATCAGAAAATTTAAATTCCCTTGAGAACTGCAATGTGTGATCTCGTGAATTGTCAAATATTGAACACAAGAATTCAAATTTATATTTTTTGTTAATTAAAATATTATTATTCTCAAAGTTGTATTAATTTGTCGTAAGAGACGTCTTCTCGACCTACCTCCATCAAAAAAAAAAAAAAAGAAGGTGAAGCTCTCCAGAAAAAAGATGACAGTATCTCCTTATTCTTCTTTACGCTCCGTTTCGACGAATTCCCCAAAAGATTCGAAGCGGGGGAGGAAGAGGCCATCCTTGGAGTTGAGGAATCTCCAAGAGGCGTTGTCCCATTTCGAAAAGCTGCTCACTACCCGACCCCTCCCATGTAATTCCCACTTCAACCACCTCTTCTCCGCCCTCGCGAAGCTCAACCACCACTCCTCCGTCGTCTCCCTCTGCCGAAGGCTGCGCATTTTGGGCATGCCTCCCCATCACTACAACCTCAACATCCTGATCGCTTCCTTCTCCCGCTTGCCCGGTGGGGTCAGGTTCGGGTTTTCCACCATGGGTCAGTTATTTAAGATCGGTTGCGCCCCCAGTGTGGTTATCTTCAGTTGTCTTATCAATGGGCTTATCTTGGATGGCA
>SOPF01026850.1:0-37170 GCA_012979155.1 Hypericum perforatum
AGGTAATGGTTTCTAATTGGATCCCGAGATGCTTCGCCTTCTTTCCTATCATCTTGTTTCTGTGCTGTGCTGCTAGCCGTTGTGTGCTTGTAAGCAGTTTCGTTTGCCAACGAACCATGCTTGTTGCCAACTCGAGCGTATGTTTATCTTCTGGATGAACTTTGACTTTTATATCAAGGGAATCGTAACTAATCATTTTGCCAAAGGAAATAATTAGGATGAGCTGGGCTTGTGTGATCTTTGGTTCTGCTAGCATCCCTGTCTACCAATTGCAAAAGTTAGCACGCAGCATTATGCATGATATAGATGTCATTTTATGTCGACATGAAGGCGACCTTAGATGTTGAACAATTCTTGGCAGTGAATTGCATGTTTCTGCCTGAAAAGATTCTGGGGTTGAAGGAAGATTCTTTCTTCTCCCAAGAATCTTCATATTGTGGCGGAGAACCCCGTCGCGTCGATTGAATAGTCAAGATAGCTGGTGACTTGTGACTGTCTTAACTTTCTTAACTTTCACATGAGAATACGTTTTCTTGTTCTCTTTTTGGATAGTTCGTCTGTTCTCATTAAAATGATGCTTAGTTTAGCGTGAAAAAACTCGACTATTTTGTGCATGGCAGCAGCCACTGTCCGAAGTGCAAGCTTCATACATGTTCATGCGTATGGAAGAACTGAATCACAGTCGCCAGTGATAATGGCACATCTTTGCTATGAGTGCAGCAGCCAAATGAGTTTCATTATAACTGTACCGTCTTCCAGTTCATTGACCCGAGGTTTGCTTGCTTTGCAGGACCACGACATGACCCATCTCGATTTGGAACTCTCCTTGAAAGAGAACAGTGATCCCGAATCAGACAGCCCCAACGACAGAGTTTAGGGGATGGATTTTAGGCTGATGGTTAACTTAGATATCGTGTGGAAGTAAGGTTAGGATCTAGCTGTTGCCTGGCCCGTTTGTATCAGTTTGCCTTGTAATTTAGCTTAGATACTGTAATGTACCCTGTTAACTGAAGTAGCACGAAGCAAATCTCCATCTGATGTTGATTTCTTATAATGAAGACCAATAATCATTACATTAGTTATTTGTACCCGCTTGTTGGTTAACATATACCTGATGAACCAGTTTAAATCCAGGTTCAGATTCAAACAAGGAAAAATAACAAGATGCCAAAAACCTTGGATCAATGCTTGAAGAAAGCATATCACGGCGAGGATTAAACAGGAAACTAGAAATGGGTGGACGTCAGTTTAGGCCAAAATTCTTGAAGAGACAAGAAACTCAACTGGAGAGTCATCCACTGCTTATAGGTTCTATAGCTAATAAATAGAAAGCCCAATTCAAGGACAGGAAATGTGCTACATAGTGCAGACGGGAGCTTAAAATTCACAAGAAACTGTTGTGTCCTCCCATCCGAACGAAAACACTGCTGGAAATTCGGACGCAGTGTTCTCAAGTGTCAACTCATTCTTCCGCGTCAGGGGTTACGCCTACTTCGGCAGGCCGAATTATGCGATCAAAGAGGGTGTATCCAGGCTGCACAGTAAAAAGGTTAACAAAAAAGGAAATGAAGTTACCCCGTTAAATTTTAGGTGCTACTATCAACCACTTCATAACACAAAAGCTTATGCAAGTTCTATCACCTACAGGTTACAGTCAAAAGGAGCTAAAACAAACTGACAACTTATCGAAGTCATCAGCATCACAAGTAGGATGTTACTGATTGACTTGGGACAGAAATTATGAGAGACGATGACATGTATTTAACCTAAAGAAAACAAAATCTTTCACAGTCGCGGGGGTAAGGGTTCTCTAACAAGGAAGGATATGAGGCAACTCCAATTTTCAATCGCCACTCAAAAATCAAAAGTAATCCGAATAACTAGAAAGGTCAAAGGTTCAGCCAAATGTTACCTTCAAGACCGCAGCAACTGTGCCTGGTGGCTTTGAAGGATCCGGTGCTTGGAAAACAGCATTGTGTCTGTGGGGATCAAATGGCTCATTCATCGGATCATATTTTTCAACTCCAAACTTCTTGAACACCTAATACAAATGCATCATAAAGGGATGAGTTGACCTGATCTGCATTTAACTCGTCATTGCTATACCAAATAGAACAAACTATGAGAAAATGCAGAAGTTAATAATGTTCAATTGTATCACGTGGTTACCTCTGCAAGTTGCTTTTCAGTCATCTCAACCCCTTCCAATAATGTTCTTAGAATGGGCACAACTCCTGCAGGGTCGTTAGATGTATCAACCTTCGAAAAGCTGCCTTTGACAACTGAGGAAGCTCGTCCGAGATTGTCTGCAACATCTAGGAGGGCCTTTGCAAAATTCTGAAACCAAGGGAGAAAATCATCCATAAAGCATTCATATATAGAACTGATATGCAATGTATGAGAATGAAAAAATGCCCTTTCGAACTAACTTTTAGAGGCTAATACCTGTATGGCAAACTTTTTAGAATTATCTGCTTCACGTTTTGTCCTCTCCATGACATTCTCCATTTCAGCATATGCTCGGAGGACCTTATCTTGCATTACTTCAATCTCTTTGTGCTTCGACTTTAGGAGTTTTTCCTTTTCTGCTACAATCTTCACCAAATCAGCTGCTGCTAGGTCACCTTCTGCCTCGGAATCTGAATCAGAAAATGCAGTTCTTTTAGCACTTCTTCTCCTTCTTTGGGATGAAGATGACATATTTGACTCCAATTCACTATTATGACCTGTGTCTTTGGAGTCTTGTGTCTCATTTACATCTTCGTTAGTTTCTGCTGGCTCAGCATTTGAAGTCGTACCATCTTTCTCGGAAGTTTCGGGAGAGGCAGAAGAAGCAAATCCTAATCGACCCCATGGAGCGGAAGTGACGGAAGAATTGTGCAACAAGGCCAACTGACCTGGAACAAACTGAAAGCAGTACAAGACCCCATTCAATCACAGTTTAGGACTTACAAATTAAGAAATAGAAGCACAACTGGATGAAAAGTTGCCATCTGACAGGACCAAATGAACAAGAACAGCCATCACAGGAAGAAAATTGAGAACCGGCATTGCCTTAATCAGCATCAAGGCATCAAAGATATAGAGAAGAGATCAACAGCTACACATTTCATGGCCCTTGCTTTAATTACTATAGAGCAATAATCAAAGATACCAACGAACTTGCCTCTCCTACCCTCTCGCGTAAAAAGCTTTGTTTGCAGTTGATTCAAGACAGAACATAAGCACAAACAACACGAAAAGGTTAATTCTCATTGATTATCTATAGCATATCTTAGCTAGATTTCCCAGATTGGAAAACCAATCACAAAAAAGCAGCTAAATCCGTTTTCCCCTGATTGACCAGATCGGTCCAGCTCCAAAACAGCAAACAAAAAGCAGATAAAAATAGGCAACAAAATTGAATTAATCCCAAGAACCTCAATTAAACTAAAGCTTAGAAAAATGCATCAGCTTAAAACCCTAGACATAAACCCACAACTGAATTCACCCAATTAGCCATGGATTCCTTAAACCCTAGCTCTAATAATCAACCAACAGCTAAAGTTCCGAACTTGGCTTACATATCTCAATAAAAACCTCACCTTGCTCGGATTCCCGTGGAGGAGCGAGTGAAACTGCCCGGAGAGGATCGCCGGCGACTGATTAACGGAAGGGGAGTGGAGGAGGGAGGCGGCGCATCGGCCCACGCTCCGAGGGGCGCGTGAGAGCACTCGTGACAGAAGCATCGTTCGGACACAACAGGTACACGGGATTTCAGCGGTTGAGGGAGAAAGGGGAAAAAAGGGGGTTTTAGTTTTAGGGGTTATGTACGTGGAGAGGAAGGAAGCGTAAATTAGGATTTAGGAAGAGGGTTTTCTTATTTTCGGAGGAATTAGTATTAGTATTTATTGACTGACGAAATTGCCCATGCTGATTTGGGAGTATTATTTGGGAATTGTCTGCGTGATTTTGCAGAATTGAGGGTATTAATGACTTTATGTTACTATTTGGCCTCCGGAAAGATCCAGAAGGGTGGAAGCAATTTGGGCTTTTAAATGATTTTGATTCATAAGAAAATATATCATGAAGAGGGTATATTTAAATAAGTATGCCATTTTCTTGGGTATCGCCATTGATTTTTGTTTCGTGATATATTTTGGATTGATTAAACGTTGTAGTTGGTCTAATTCAATATTCGACTCTTGTTCATTGTCTTGGGTCTATTAGTTGATTTTATTTTGGGACTAATCATTTTGCATATATCCATTCGGCCGAAAGATGCATAATAAAAACACTTAACATATTATAAAGTATTAAATTTTGATATAATTTTCATATTCCATTGAAAGAAAAAGAATTTTATTTTTGGTGCAACAATGTTCTAAATGGAGCGCAAATCTGATTAGATATTAACATCTTGTGTTGCTTCCACTAGGCATTAGGCAATACATGACCACTAACATTTTTCAAAGTAGATTATATATAAGAAGAAAATATCAGCTAAAATAGAAATCTCGGAATTGGTAGAAACAAAACACAAGTTATAAATGCACCACTAATAGAGTTTTTTTTTTTCCTTTTTTAATTTTATATTAGTCGAACTTAATTCCAATTGGATTATTGGAATTCTCAACAACAATTAAATTGTATCTTACGTATTGTGAGTTTTTCCACCACCTCACTTGCACAAAGAACAGCAATTCGCACCAGCTTCACCAACCTGCTCTCTGAACTGTCCATAGCCATATATATACACAAAATGGTAAGTTGGTAACCAGAGTTGAACTTGGATCAGTAATGGCGTGGAGAGCTGTTGAACTCTTCTCATTGGCGCAGGTGCTGCTAATGTTCGTTCTTCGAGCCAGAGCGAAAGTGCCGGCCATCATCGTCTTTGGCGACTCTACGGTTGATTCAGGCAATAACAACAATATATCCACTGTCCTAAAGAGCAACTTTCAGCCATATGGTCGTGATTTCGATGGCGGCCAGCCCACTGGGAGGTTCTCAAACGGCCGGCTTCCGACTGACTTCATCTCGGCGGCTTTTGGCGTCAAGCCAGCGGTACCTGCGTACTTGGATCCGGCGTATAGCATAGACGACTTTGCGACTGGAGTCTGCTTTGCTTCAGCAGGAACTGGCTATGATAATGCTACTTCTGATGTGCTGGTAAGTCTGGCTAAACTCATAATATCTGAAGCGAAAGGTGAACAGAGATATATATCTTCGGTTGTTCTTCATCTCTGTATTCACTGGACTTGTTGCAGTCTGTAATACCACTTTGGAAGGAGCTGGTTTACTACAGGGAGTACCAAATAAAGCTTAGGAAGCATCTCGGCAAGGACAAAGCTAACGACATCTTAAGCGAAGCGCTGTACCTGCTAAGCATAGGGACAAATGACTTTCTAGAGAACTACTATGTGCTTCCACAAAGATCAAACCAGTATTCTGTTGTGGAGTACCAGAGTTTTCTTCTACAGATAGCTAGAGACTTTCTCTCAGAAATATACAACCTTGGTGCGAGGAAGGTATCAATAACCGGTCTTCCACCAATGGGATGCTTGCCATTGGAGAGAACAACAAACATGAGGTCCAAGAGTGAGTGCATCAAAGAGTACAACGATGTTGCCAAAGATTTCAATGTGAAGTTGAATGGGATGGTCAAGGAGCTGAACATGGAACTTTCAGGTCTGCAGCTAGTTGTTTCAAGCACCTATGACATTCTCCTAGACATAATTCAGTATCCGCAACTTTTTGGTAAGTCTTTGCTGATCTTTTCTTAACCATATTGACGATTTGTTCTATATCAGACCCTATTTTGAACTTCCCACTAGTGATAACCTTGTGTGATGTTCTAGTGTAGCTCAACCTAACTATCTCAGAACCAGTCTCTGCAATTAAGGCTGAGTTTCCTGTTTTTGCTAATCCCTTTGATTTAGTAGCATAGCATAAATTTATATTCTTTCTGTGCATTTTCACTAACAATAAAACTTCCACAAATGTTTTATTAAAACTCAGCAGGGAGAACGTACAGCCCTTAGTGATCCTATTCAGTTCGGACCCCGATTAATCAGCCCGCTAATGTCTGATTACCTCGTGGTTTCGACCACACAAAAAAGTTCTCTATTTTTAGGCCAGAATTCAGTCACAGAAAGAATCCCACTGGATATTTCCCTGTGTTAAAGGAGACCAAAGACTCAAGCCTCTTTGTGCAATTGCAGGATTTGAAAATGCAGAAAGAGCATGTTGTGGGACTGGATTGATTGAGATGAGTTATATGTGCAACAAAAGAAATCCATTCACTTGCTCAGATGCCAACAAGCACGTGTTCTGGGATTCTTTTCATCCTACGGAGAAGACAAATGCAATTATTGCGGACTATGTGATGAAACACTACTTATCTGAGTTTATGTAACAAGGATACATCTCGCAATTAGCTCTATTTGTTGTTTCCTAGAGTAAAATTACGACGTTCTTTTCAACGAGCTATGTCAATCTCTGCTCTTTTTATTTCAGTTTCATACATGAAACACCCTAATGAATCCAGCTCCAAGTTACATCTACACTCTAAGATAATGCCAGGACAAAGTCATTGCTGCTGCTACTACGCACAGTCGCTTTCCCATATCACAAGAGAAAAGTACGATTCATACTCAACACGGCATTCAAAGAGGCAATAAAAAAAGCTAAAGATACCGATATCGAGATCGTCACTGCAGCCTCACCGGTCAATTCTAATGCGGCAACCGAGCTCTCACCGCCTTAACAATCCTGACCCAAACTACTGTGTCTTCTTCGGGAAATGCAGCTTGACAAGATCTGGAAGTTCAGCTAGATCAACTCGATCCTTCCCCAGCAAGATACTCTTCAACTTCTCATCACAATTCACTATGTTCTTGTTCTGCGGATCCTAAATACGCCACACAAAAAATAGCACTGAGCGACAGTAAAATAAGAACTCCGTGTCATGTGTGATCATTGCAAGTTAGAAAGAACAAACAGGCAAATTCCAGTTGATCAAGATGGTTGCACCAAAACCAAAGGATATCAAAGACGGGAATCGAGGACCTGAAGGTTGTTAGCCTTGACGTAATCCCAAACACGCATGAAACATCCCAGGCGTGATATCTGGGACTGTCCCACGAACTGCCTCAGAGGGGAAGGAAGGTTCACGAGGTCGATCAAGTTGGACAGCTTCTTCGGGTTGTCCGTAACCGCCTTCTTCAACCTCTGAGGCAGCATCTTTTCCTGCAAATGAAAAGAGAGAAAACAGACTCAGTGTTTCGTCCCGAGTGAGGAATTTCAACAAACAGTTTCTGTGCATAGCAGTGATTCTCCAATTCATATAGTAACGAGGCGATTACGGATCCTTTCAAGTACCTGAGGATACCAAGGGACCGGTCGTTTGGTTGGTGCCGAGGAGAAGGTACGGGAAGTTGCGCGAGCTTGAAGGTGGCTAGTCTTTATATATACACACGCTTAAAGTGGACGCAAGGCGGGAGGATTCGGCCCTTAGGTTCTGTTTGTTTGACCAGAAAACGTATTTCCAGTTTCGAACACTTTGTTGTCTAAAATTAATATCTTAATTTTATAGTAAGTTTCTTTCTGTTTTAAATTTTACTAATCTATTTGCTATTACGAAAAAAGAAAGAATTTTTCCTAGTATTTTCTTGGTCTCAATCATTTTTCTTGAGAATTTATCGACTTAGGAAATGAAGTTTAAACTAAATTCCACATGATCGATCAATCGGTGATAAACTTTTTTTAATCTAATAAAAAAAAGTTACATTAAAAATTATTCTAATTTAATCAAAAAATTTATTCAAGTTATTAAGAATAGTTATATATTTAACATTGCGTTTCATCTAATTAAATTCTGTGTTCCACTCTCCTTAATCATAACTATTGTCAGGAAATGACCCTTCCAAAGAAAATAGAAAAAAAAAATCATCAGTCGAAAATAACTTGAACCCTGTTGGTGGGTTGGACCGTAATTATCGATTAATTATGCCTGAATCCCGATTAATTAAACAACATTAATTAAACCATACTTACTTGTTGAAGCGAGTACGTCATAGGTCTCTAAGTCCATTGGTCTTGATCAGCAACCATGAGTTACTGGCCGAGTTACGATCACGTTCGAACGGATCGTAACTTGGTTTTCACGATTGGCCCATAATGTATATCTTGGAAAATATCAAGTACTAAACTGATATTTTCCTATACGAGTGGTCGATCGAGTAGGGCCTGCTCGAAACCGTCGAGCTTGGCCTACCCGAAATCGTCGAGCTTGGCCCGCCCGAAACCGTCGAGCTTGGCCTGCCCGAAAACGTCGAGCTTGGCCCGCCCAAAACGTCGAGCTTGGCCTGCCCGAAACCGTCGAGCTGGGCCCGCCCGAGGGCAGGACCCGACCATAAACCATCGAGTTGGGCCCGCCCGAGGGCAGGGCCTGGCCAAAAATAGTTCGGACCAGCTCGTGGCAGCACGCTCAAATGACGGCCAAAGGCCCTATTTATAGGAAAAGCAAGCAGCTGAAAGCAAGCAGCTGACAAGCAGCTGACAAGTAGCTGAGACGTATCGTCACGTGGCTCATCACGTGGTTCAACGCATTGCAAGCCTAAACCTAGCAGCTGAATCAGCAGCTTATGTAGCTGCTGACTCAGCTGCTTGATTACTTTCATGCTTATCCATTAGGATAGTGCTTATCCGTTCGCTGACGTCAGCACCTATCCACAAGGATAAAGCTGGTCCACTAATCGGTCTAATATCCGACCCTATTTAGCCCGAGCTCGAATTTGTACAACGATGAATCCGGGCCCGGAGTCCAACAAACCCAAACAATCTCATTATTTTCAAAAAAATCATGGGTTAGTGATTCACAAATGACACTTGAGAGCTAACCAAGTTAGTTTGTGTACAGGAAATAGACATGAGATAAGTCATATAAATCAGATTAAAATTGCAATCTGGCACATACATGCATATAAACATGCTACACGGAGACTTAATCATAAGGGTTTCTGAAGTTCTTCAACAGCTCGGGGATGTCGTAGCCTAGCATGTCGTCCACGGCTTGTATCATCTTTGGCTTCAACTTTTCGAACTTGTCGAAGTTATACCCGCTCAGCACCTCCCGGAACTGCTCCACGTTGGGGAAATCTCCCGGAGGTAGGTGATACTCTCGTTGGACCTGCGCGAAAGAAAGATCAAAAATCGATCAGAATGATTGCCATAGTAAGCTATATGCACGAGGTGGAGCGAGTGTCGGCAGAAATGAGAAACCTTGGCAAACACATCCGGCAAATTATCGAGGAGTTTCTGCTGTGTCTTCGCTTTACCAATCATGGCTGGCATCTCCTTCTTAAGATGGCCGATGATGTGGGCATGTATTTTGGCGGCTCTTGCTCGTTTCACAAACTCATTGATCTATAAGAACAAAGATAAGCAGACTCTTGCTTAATGAGCTGTCCCGGTATCAGACTATATCATCTTGAACATACTTTCATTATATAAAAGGTTCTTAGCTCGGCAGCAAAAGGAAGGGAAACTCACCCGTCGATCGCAGGCTTTCTTAGGAATATTTTTTAAATCCGAAAGGAGATCTTCTTGTTCTCTTTCAAAAAGTTCTTTGCCGATTGGACCAGCAGCAGCGTCATTTACTGGCTTGTCATTAAAGGAGCTGCCAATAAAGCGAGAGAAATTCTATAGCATCAACACGAGCAATTTCTGGAAGTCAATTTTTGTATACGGAAAGCCTTTTGAGAAAAATATCGTGATCATATCCCAAAGATGGGGGACCTACCCAATGTAAACACGATTTACTTCCGGAGTGTTCAGAACTTTCCCAAGCGACCACATCAACGCTCCATAGACTCTCATTAACTGCATTGGGAGGCAAGCCCAAACGAAAATCTTTTAAAAATCCACCACATAGGATAACCAGATAAATCATAACAACTAACATATAAATGTGTGATCTTGAGCACAAACTCGAACAGAAATATGCAAAAAAAAAATATATAGTCTTACTTGTTGAGTATCGACTTGATCTGCTTTGTTAAGAACTACTCGAATCTTGTCATCATGGCCACGCAGAGATGCTATTACACGTTTAAACTCATCACTGATATCGAGTTTGTGGGGATCAAATAAGAGCAGAATCAAGTCACACTTGGCGGCGAACCATGATGTCACTCCAGTGAAATCATATGCTCGTTGAGTTCGTTGTTTTTCTCCTGATAAAACTCCGGGCGTGTCCACAAATGTGAGATGTTCAAGCAGCTTAACGCCACGAAAAGAAAAGGTCAGTTACTTAAGATAGCTCTTACAAGGCATAGGAGAAGCTGTATTTTGATCAACAACACTCACTGGATGTGGCATTTGAGAGCATTCAAATTTCGACAAGAAAGCCGTTCCAAATGTTGTGAGTCCACTGAATGGCATGTCTGCTTGAACCGCAATTGTGTTGCCAGGAATGCTTCTATCATCAGTTCCAGACTGTTGACAGGCAGAATAAGCATGTTACAGTTGTTTGAACTACTGTTACCAAAACCAATCAAGGGTCATGGTAATTACCATAACAACTACAAATCTGTCAGTAGTTGGCTCAGGTCCAATATGAGCTCCTGCAGCATGTAGAAAGCGAAGTAACATCAGAAATTATAGAGGAAACAGAGAGGGACAAAAAGAGTGATTACTCACCTGGATAGCTAGATTTAAGTAGATGCTTGATGAACGTCGTTTTCCCAGTTGAGTACTGTCCCAAAAGCATTACCATTGGTTTTGCATCGAAGTCACTGTTTGCCTGCAGTATAATAAGTCCAGAAAAAAACCATTATCTGTATGTGTACTCAAATCAATTTCTACATACGGCATGACAAATACTTGATACACCACCAACAACAACTAAACAGAAGTGATTTGAGTAAAGCATCTGGATAGACGCACAAATCTGAAACACCACCGCACACTTACCAACAGAGGAGACACAAAATCATTAAAGCCATAAGTAACTTCTAACGGCTTCAACTTCTGTATGTACAGTCTCTTCAGGCCATCAATAATGGAGGTAACAGAGGACAAAGAAACCTGTATGCATACCAGAAAACACTGGTCACATTGTTTGTGGGAAATAGAAACAACTAAGGATGGAAAACAGATTCTATTAGATCAGGAACCACAAAAATCTTATGGCCACAACGAAAATACCAGACATGGAGTCCACAAAGCATGGACAATCGTACCCATTATACAAATATTTTTGTGTCTATTGGCTTCGAAAATGGGATAGAAGCTCATAACCACTAGAATTAAGGACCGGCATATGGTTGCCCGAAGTAAGCGCAGTAACAACCAAAGACAGTGCTGCAAGAGCTTGACTTTGCACATAAGACAAGCAGACGCATAGCTCTACTGAAATCAAAAGCATTGGAAGAAAGTCAAGACACAAACGATCCAATTCCCAAGAGCTAACCTTTTTCGATGATTTGGAAGAAAACCAATTTGCTGAAATCGATGTTTCCACTGGAGGACCACCTGCAACACTCACAAGTCATTGACGGCACAAAACCAGTGACGAAAACTACCTGTTCCAACTACGTCGGAGAATTCTCACCATTATGATCTGGCGAATGTGATTTCGAGGAACGCTTTTTCTTCTGCGCAAGAAATAAAACTCAAGCGTATTCACTTTCCATACGGACCATACCAAACAAGAAACAACCAGTGAAAGGAAACCACTTAGAAAACACTCACAGCAAGTAAGGCATCCAGACCTTCCATCGTTGGCAGGTTTAAATTCTCGAAGTCAGCTGCAAAACAATCATGACTCTCCACCTTGTTATTCGATATACACATGATCCTGACCACATTAAATCAGCCAAAACATTGAATTCTAAGCCTAGAAAAGACGGAGAAGCCATACCGTCGCTACTGAGGAGATCGTTGCTAACTTCATGTCCAGATTGTGCCAGAGAAACTAACTAACAGACACAAATTACAGCCAAAGAAATCACAAACCTAAAAAATAAATAAATAAACTATGAACAAAGCTAATTCGTTTAAATATTAAAGAAAAGAACCTGCATAGCAGCGACGAACTCCTTAAAGCCGAGGAACCCCTGCCTCCTGGAATCCGCTATCGCCCATACCTAAACAACATTTAAAAATCATAAGCCAGGAAGAACAAGAAAAATAAAAAAAATGAATTAAATAACGAAAAAATGGACAAAATAAATAAACCTTCTTAAGATCAGGTCGGGGAAGATTGGACAGAGCAAAGAACTTGATCGCGTCGTTTCCGGTTAACCTCCCGTCTCCATCTACACGGAAACCAGTGGAAATCACATTTTCGGCTTGTTATAATCTCAACACTGCGAAATTAGAAAAAAAAATTAAAAAATACAAGAAATATAAGCGAGCGAAACCTGAATCGGCGTAATTAAACCACTCCTGGTAGGTTTTCTGGTGCTCTTTAGAGCACGACCCGATCGGGCCAGACGATATCTCCATCTTTCGATAGGACTCTGATTCGGAGGATTTAACCTAATTTGATTTTAAACGACGTCGTCCCGAGGATCGAGAAGGAGACGGGCGGTGTCCTTTGCACCGACGGGGACTTGTCGGTGGTTTCCACGCTGTAGACGGTGTCGTTTTAGGGGAAAAAATGGCGCGTGACGTGCGGGGGAGGAAGTTAAACCTTTGCGTTAGCGAGAAGGCGGGGGGCGGGTGAAACGACAGCGTTTCCGGCCGTCAGGGGGAATTGAGGATCCGCCAGCTTGGACAGTTTTGGTTATTCTTTATTTATTAATTTCTTTTTCAGCTAAAAATGGAAGCCACCACTACCAGTTAGGTTGACCTCGTGACGTACGTTCAAATTTCAATAGATTGGATGGAACAGCGTTGACTCCGACCTCGTGAAATTTACGCCATCGAAAGTGAAAGGTTAAAAATCTTTCCAGCAATATCTCAGACTTCATGTAAAATTTTAAGGTAGTTCATATTTTTTGTTTTTTGTTTTTTTGCTTCCTCTTTGTTTCCTTCCATCAAAATTCCAAACCATTGTGAATGACACCGCTTGGGTTTCTTTTACTTGGTGAGCATAACTTATTATCATAGTTTTTAAAATTGACCGAAATTTCTTTTGGTCCATCGAACTAATTGATCAGAATAGTCGGATCACTTGTTAGACTTAATTTTTTATATTGAAATATCTATATTTTCTATATTAGCTTTAAGCTAGCAAATAATCACCAACATTCTCTATTTTATGGAAAAATTATAATATACAAGTATCAAAGTCATAATTTGACCACTTTAAGATTTAAAATATTTTTATTTTTTTTGAAGAATATTATTTTTGGCCACTGGCTAATTTCATTGGTTCAACTATTGGTTGAAACTGAGGCCGAATTTATGATGAAAATGTCATGGGGTAGAACCCAAGTCACGCATTTTTAAAACCATGCTTATCATCGAAAGAACAATTATAAGTCAAGATTTCATTCTTCAGATAATTACAAAGGAGATAATGAATAAAACTTGCTCAAAAGAAAGCGACATATGCACTTCGTGTTCGTTTTTATAAATAATAACGAAAAGTATGAGATATGCACGAAAAGAGTAATTAAGAATTAAGAAGATAATAGTTCAGAATATAAAAAATTGATTTGACTAGTAATAGAAAAATATGTCATTCAATAGACAAAGTTAAGCCACTTTCTTATCCTAAGAGAAAACCTAATTAAAAAAAAACTTTCCAATTTTGATAAACAACTTATATTATCTCTAGAATCCATCAGAGAAATCTTGTCTTATTAGAGCAAAACCTTGAGATCTTATTCCTTTATTGAGAAAAATTATAAACATTGGAGATATTATTTTCACCAAGGTTAGTTGCGAGGATCTGGTGTTCGTCAGTAACTTATTTTTGTTTTTTTTGCGTGCAAAAAGAAAATGGCGTCTACTATCTCTTGCGACTCTAAGGGATGTTACGACTGCAAGACAATTAGCTTCCTTTGTAGTTGCAATACGGTTGACATCTGCCAATGACGAATTCTTCGTCACACTCAATAATCTTCACCTTTGCGAGAATTTGTTTCTTGCAAATAACCATGAAATTCTATCCAAACTTCAACAAATTCCACATTGACAAAGCACCACTCCATGAAAAACCATGATATCTTGCGAATCAAGTTGACTTTACTAACTCTACTATGAGTCGTAAATAACTGTCATCAATAACATCATCTCAACTTTTTCACCTCCTTTTGTTTAACCACTTGGAGTCAGCTCCCAAGTTTGAGTTATTGAGTTTGCTTGGCCTATTTCTTCTAATCTTCATCGAACTTTAACTAATAAATTTACCTGTAGAAATAATGTTGCAACCAATAGATGCACCCTCTATAATCTGTTTAGTCATATTCTCCACAACCTAGAACAATTTCTACGCTAAATTTTCTTATCTCAAACTAATGATACTTGTCATAACATATAATGGGCAAGTTTTTATTCTACAAAGTAGAATCCTTAACATGGTTCAAACTCCATTGTTCAGCCTTGAGTGAGATACATGATTCACCTCTGATAACACCAACAACTTTGTATGCGCAATGTCTAACATATTTAGACAATTATAATGGGATCCAGCTAACAAAATTTCTCTAAGACAATCATGACTCTTTGTCAATCATGCCTCCACGAAATAACCATTGCTTGTTATTCATGTCTTTGCGAATCTCAATTCTACTCAGACCATTCATGTCAAATATATGTTCCCTCATACAAGTCAACCTCGTATGACCTAAGCTCTTTTCCTCTTCATAGAAACACCATGATGTGACTTTACCTATAAAAGTTTCGTCCACTAATCTGTAGATATTTCTGGCATCTTTTTCACCTTTCATCACCATCATAGCATCCTTCTCCACATCGATTAGAACTGAGCTTTTCTCCTCACATGAACCAAAGTCATATGAACTAAGATTTTTTCCTCTCTATCAAAACACAAGGATGTGATTTCATCTACAACAATATCTCTTACTATATTATATATATATCATCTTTTTTTTAATTCTTTAATACCATAACATCCTTTTCTATCTCGATTAGACTATTTATAACCTTATAGCTAACTCGTTATAATCCAAGACTCTTAATAAGATCAAATTCCTCTACAACTTTAGAATATACCTAACTCCACACAAATTTACCATGACACTTTACACATCCTGATTCGAATATCACCTATATTAATGATCTTACAAGTACAATTATCATTCATAGTCACCATACTTGAATCAACAAGTGCTCTCCAAAATCCAAGAATTCGAATACTTTAATCCTGACAAAGTGGAAAAATAATTACCATCCGACTCGTCCAAATATGAGATCATATTCATGGATGTTGGTCCTTCCTTGATAAGTTTTTCTTGGACAATCATTCTTCACACACTATTTTTCTCCGCACTCGAAGCAATTTTCTTTGAACCTCCTTGACCCCGACCTAGATCCTTTTTCATCTTTTGGTCTTCGATTATTATGACTACCTCTCACAAGTAGTGCTTCTATTCATTCATCACTGACTTTTGTCCTTTGATGAAATTCTAAGGAAGCACTTATGATATCATCCAATACTAAGGACTTCTTCCCCCAAGTTAGGGATGCACTTATGAAGATCATTGACATGCCTTTGCCATAATCCAAAATTCGATGAAGCATCAAACTTTACAAGAGCAAACTTTGTGCTTTGATTCGTCATCCTCTAACCTTTAAGCTTTGATACCAGCTGTTAGAAATTTATCAACTATGGAACAAAATTGCGCAAAAAATACCAATTAAAGATATAACGTGGTTCAACTTAATACCTAAGCCAATGAGGAGAAAAAAAATTCATTGTTAGATACGAGTTCATAAAGTCATACACCGTCCTAGATAACATATCTTTATATAATAGATAACACCTTGTGTAAAAGAAAAAAAATTTATATTAATTTAAGAGTATGAAACAAGAGCCTAAACTAAACGAGAAAATTCAGCCGTGAGAACCTAGCGTTTATCAACCACTCGCATCTGTCCTCCTTGCATGCTCAAAGAGGCTCGAGTCCGTCACCCAAATTTGCTGCAAGGTGATTTGACATCCGCCAACGACAAATTCCTCAGGTCTGGTTTTTATCATCTCTTTTGCTTGTCATTTGTCTTTTACTCCAAACGCTCACGAACTAATCCGAACTCCTATTATAAAAATATAAAAAGGTAAGATGACACATATATATTATTAAATACTCGAATTAAAAAAAATTAAAATCAAGCCAAAATTCGAACGTAAAATAAGATAAATAGATGAGCTAGACACCATATTGGAAGAAAAACTCCTAAAATTTTTTCAATATCGATATAATCAAAATTTTTATCATCGATATAGATGAGAAATACATGCAATTTAATGAAGTTTTATTCTATGATAAAAATAATATATAACAATGAGTAAACACTACTGTACAACTTGGACAGGTCGAATTCATTCATATCAGGAAAAGAAATTTGACGCCCATATTTTTGTTGGTTCAAATAATTCATGAATAAATTGGTAGGACATTTGAATGTAACAAATATCTTACAACACTACTTTGTTTTTCAAAAGTTTAAACTCAAGACATGTATGTATCTAAAGCCAAAATGATTCTATCAATAGCTGATCATGCCAAGGAAGATGGGAGGATCAATAATGAAGTCCGTGGCAATTTCTGATGAATTATGAAATACCAATGGTCTTCCCAAGCAACCACAAGACAAGAGCTAGCTCCACGCTCAAAATAGAATGCAGTGTGCCCCGATCTAGCGTAAACCCGTACACTGTAATCCCAGCTTTATTATTTTCGAAGTAGTTCACTGAAAAAAAGTCAAGCAAAACATGAGACCGAGACAAGACAAGACAAGTCTTGGAAAATTTTGGAGTGTTTGTATACAAATAACGTTACCTAGAGCTTGTCTCTTCTGAAATGAGATGGTACTATATGCATAAGCAGGAATGAACTTGGTGTTGTCCAATTCATCCTCCTCGTCTCCGGCTTCGTCCCCGTCCGAGTCGCCGCCCACAGTGGGAAACTGCGGTCCACCATGGGTGGCGTTGGCCCTTGGGGTGTCCTCTCCGCCTGCTTCAAATGTCTCCAATGTGGCACATACGTGCCACTTGGCTGCCAGGCTCGTTACAGCTTGTGCTTTGTGGGTTATTTTTGATGCACTTCGTAATATTATAAGCAACGCAGTGACAAGAGTTATGGAGCATAGCTGTAAAATACATAAGAGCAAATTCATTACGCAGTCATTTTAAAAGGCACAATGTTTTTCCATCAACGCGTACAAAGTGCGGTTGGAATCTTGTTGCAAATTGCATTTTAAACTCATGCGTATTTCGAAGAATTAGATTGGTATTTCATTTAATGTTACATATATAATTTAAATAAATTTTAGATATTTCATAGGTTGCACATTAACATTCAATAAAAATTGTAAATAACACTAAATTTTGAGTCTAAGTTAAATGACAATTTCTTTTCCGTTCAAGTTCAACAACAAACACATAGAGGAATAAATTTTTAGTATGACATCTTTCGAAATACTTTTTGAGTTGATTTCAAATAACATAATGAATATGTAAATGTTCATCGTAAAATTTTATGACATGTCAATGAAGAAAACTAGCATTATATATAACTAATTTAGAGTATGAAAAAAGGGTAAAAATGGGTAGTAATCCATAAGATTTATACCTACTCTAGATAATGACACTAAAAATAAAGTTATATTCTAACATTAATCAATGTTATATATTTTAATCTTGGTGTAAAATTCGACCCAAAAAAAATAAGTATTTCCATAATGCACTTAAAAGCAAATAGCATTGCGGTGAAAGAGCACAAGCCACACGGCATAATATAAATATCCGAGTTCAGCATGCATTGCGAAAAATTTGTAATGCTTACCGCCAACTCGCCAGCTCGATAAATATCCACGACGGCACCGGACTTGGTCGTACTAAGCAACGAAGCAAACTGGCTACCCGTAACCAAAACAAGCATCCACAAAACAAAGGAACGATACCGGTGGCTGATGATCTTCAGGTGCCTCCTAATCCGGAGATGCTCGCCCAAGACAGACCCCACATCGGAATCAACCTGGAAGAGCTGGGCGAAGTCCTGGAGCCGTAGGATCTGGAGGTGGCAGATCAGGTGGAAGAGCACGCACACCAAGAAGATTACGGTGGTCCGGTAGAGCCACGAGCAGAGCTCCATGATGCATGCGACAGCGTCGCTTAGGATGACGTTGCCTAGGAACGGGATCTGCGAGGCGCCGGATGCGTACCACCATATTTTGTACGCGCTTTCGAGGAGGAAGCATGGGAGGACGAAGATGGATAGTATCGTCAGTGAGTACTGTTTTGTCACAAAGAAGAAAGCAAATCAATTGAAGGATTCAAACATCAGTTTATTATTTATAATATATATATATATACACACACGTAAAAACTTCAATTCAATCTAAAAATTATATGAATTAGACACAACGAGCATTATAAAGTGATGATTATAAAAAAATTGAGCTATGAGATCAGGCCGTGTTAATTTCATATTATAAATACTACTCAATAAGATAATACAATCAAGATTGCAAAATATATAAAAATAATAATAAAAAATTACTCTAATCGAATTGATATTAGTCTAACCAAATAAACTCAATAACAAATAGTTACAAACCAAAAAACTATGATCAAGAAATTAAAAGCGTTGAAGGCTAATATATATTTTCCTAAGTAAGAGTAAGACAACATATTCTCTCCATTCCAATTAAAAAAAAGGGAAGGGCCAGAAGGAGGCCCGGACCATGAAAGTGGAAATTGGAAAGCACAGCAGGGTTGGGCCCAATTTCTAAACTTGGGAGGCCGACAAGATCTTTTCCGTACTTTGATTGTTCAGCTTAAAAAATAGTCAACCATTAAAAACGAAAAAGGAGAAAAGAAGCACACAGCAGGACACCTGTGGAGTCTCCTCCGAGGGATGTGGAGGAGATAGATAATAAATTGATTTAAAAAGGACCAAAAACTGCTTTACAGCTGTCGAGTGGGGATGTGATTACAGGTGGCAGTTTCACATCGGCAATTGAGGACTTCTTATGTTATAATTTTTTTTAGATCCTATTCTAAATTCTATTCTATTACATCAAAAATGCTCATGTCAGAGTCTAACCCTAGACTTCACCCCACATGAGTGAAAACAATGTCACTGGATCAAATGGTCACTCGGCAATTTCTTATGTTATAATTCAGTGAATGGTCTAGCTGAATCCTGAAAAAATTTACACCTCATCTATATATTATATGTATACCTTAAAAAAAAAAATTTAGTGTGTCGTGCTACCACATGTAAGGTTATGAAAAAAAGGATATATATTGGAGGTGTCGAATGTTTTACTGCTCAATTGAAAATTTTATCATTAAGAAATAATTACTGGTGAAGTAGATAAAGAATTGAATAATATGATTGGATCCCTTGCGATTCGGACAGTGCAATTGAACAGAATTGCACAGAATTAGTTGAACTGTTTGTTGTCTCAAATAATTAACATGACCGGAAACTAATTGCGAGTTCTTGGTTCAAATTATCTATAGTTCAAATATAACTAAATTACAAAGGACAAGAAAAATACTAACTACAATATTGTAATTCAAACTTAATATCTCACCGACTACATAGTACCTAAGTGCCATCTGTTCTCTCATTCCAGATTTTAAAAAGAATTTAACTAATGACCCTCTCAATAAAAAAAATAAAGAATTGCACTAATGACGTCTAGATCAAATAGATTAGTGGTATTTGTTTAATTTTGTGGAATAGAGATAGGAAGAAACTGGAGGCAATAATTGTTTCATACGTGACCATATCCTATTTTTCCGCCACCTAAATAAATACCATCCAAATTTAGTCCTCTTCCAATTTAAACTTCTCAGCTTTTCCACCTCGAATTTAAAAATTTTATTTCAGATTTAAGACATTCAACTTTTAAAGATAAGACTTTAGAAGAAAATAATGGAGATGATAAAAAAGAAGAGGGAGGCGTACGGACATTGAGCTTGGCGGTGTACCCACGGCGGACGATCTCGCTCTCGTCGCAAAGCTTATCGAAGAACAAGAACCGCCGGAGTCCGTACTTCCGGACGAAGCTGGAGAGGCAGAGGAACGAGAGGGCGGAGACGGCGGTTAGCGAGATCTGGACGACGCTGTCGTAGGGCCGCTCGTGTTTGGCGTCGCACGTGGCGCACGCCAGGAGGAAGTGCGATACGCAGGGGACGGCTACTCCGAACACGGCGAACATCGACCACGACAGAACCGCCATCGTCGCCGTCGATTGGTCCACGCACATCCACCGGAGGTACGACCTGAAGCTCTTCAGCTCGTCGTACGCGTTCGACACGCTCCGGTTGTACCTCCCTGACGCCGCGGCGCCGCCGTTTCTGGTCGTCGCGATCAGTGGATCCCTGGTCCCGGCGGAGGTTTCTTCCATTAATTTGTGTGTTTTGATCGCGGGAGAGAGAGAGAGAGAGAGGAGAGGGAAGGCAATGTGTGGAATTAGGAGGACCGAGGATGGAAGGTTTATAAATAGAGGAACCGCACTTTTCTGGTCGAATTTCAGTTTAGTACCTTCTAGTCTAATATATTTAAAATTATCTGGCAACCCTTTTACTTTTCTCAGTAATTCAGGTAAATATAGGTCAATATTAACCAAAATATCGTTTTAGTAATTCAGGTTATTTTAGCTCAATATTAACCAAAATATTGTTTTAGTAATTCATGTTATAAATATAGCAGGAAAAAGTTTGATGCCGAAGATTATCTATGGTCCCATTTTTATTCGTTCTCATCATTTTTATTCGCTCTCAGCTTGCTTAAACTTATTTACGGTTGAAATTATATAGTATTTGAATACTTACTTAATTCTCTTATTCAAACTGAATTATAATAAAATACAAAAAAATTATTATTGAAATTTTGACAATATTGTGCCTACATTAGGTGTAACAACATGCTTAGGCTAACAATTACACCGCTAGACAAACAACACAAATAGCCACACATAAACTTGTAATATCAAAACATTAATGTACTATGCAATTATACAAATAACACTAATACTATGTTGCGAATAGTATATCATGTTGCGTGTCATGTCTTCATTTGGCGTTTAATGGTACCATATTATTTGTCCGCATGGTACCATCAATTTTATTAAAGAAATTACCCAATTCAGTAAACGATAGAATTGACGAATAATAAACGAGTAATTATATGTTAAATTCTTTTAATTAACAAACTAATTTGTTAATTAAATGACACTTCTTGTCGGGGCGTGCAGGTCTTAGAGATCGGATCGACTTTCTTGTTGTGTCATTCGAATTACGGTCACAATATATCGGACACGCAACTGATTTCATGAGATTTTTTTAATTGAAAATTTGATCAAAACTTCGAAACTAATCTGAATTTTTTCTTTTAGATTGGGTTTCTTGATGGCAAAGTTACAATTTAGTACATCCATATTTCCTCTTTTATAGAAAAACCCAACTGCTGACTGGACGCCACGTGGAACGCCGGACACGCATGTCCGTCACGTGGTAGTTTGTCGCGCTGCCACGTGGCGCCACCTTTTCTAGTGGCAACTGCGACAGTGCCACCTCAGTGTTAACGCGCATACACGCATCAAAAATTGCGTCACTATCACATCACTCTGACATGACGCGTTGATTGGTCCACACAGTTGTCACGTGGCAGCTGACGTGGACCCTGGCCGATCAACTTTTGTTGACCAGTCCATAGACTGGCTCAATCTGTTTATAGATTGGGCATGATAGACTAAGACCTCATCTCACACAATAATAATTGCATATTGAACCTATGCTCAACAGTAACAATAATAATAGTACATTATAGAGAGAATTCAGAATTAAAAAAAATTCCCGGTCTACTTAGAGAAGCATTGCAAGTCGAAAACTCCGGTGGATTTAAGAATAAGCCGGTAGCGCGGCACTTAGAATGAACTGTTAACTGTGTAGTGCTCATAAATCATCCAAATGCCACAATCAGTAGACTCCAAAATAAATTAACTCAGCACTTACCAACTGCAGTTGGACCCCACCTAGTAATTTGTACTTATCCCGCCGTTCATCAAGCATATGACTGCACATGATACCGCCACATGGGATGTCACTTTAATTGATCTCAATCAATTTCCAAAGTATGATTCACTACTTATCAAAAATGATTTTCTAATAGTCAAATTTATAAAAATATTTAGAAATTTTAGAGTATGTCAAAGTTATATAAAATTTGTATTTACTCAAGGATATAACATATTATCAAAATAATCATCAAAATAATCATCAAAATAAATGATTCCACTTGGTTTCAAAAGCTATATAAATTTTCAGAAATGAAAATATAGTTACAAATTCGGTAATTATTAATATTATCTTAAGTTGTGAATTTAAACTTTGGTTAGTAGTTTTAACAAGTGTACAATAAATATGATTTTGAGCAAACAGAAAGTAGGCTCCACTTTTGTTTTCAATTTGCTCAATGACCAGTTGATGAAACTTGTCCCGAGCTCATTGCATCTTTTTGTGTTCTTTGTCATAGTTATCGTCCAAACAAATTCAGCAGTTTAATCTTTCTTCCATTCCTGTGAAATAATTGAAACCAGAAATTTAAAAAATGTACTTCTCTCGTCTTCTTTCTTCTACGGTCGAAAACCACCAGGGTGGACTTGATGAGCACAACGTGTAAGTGGACACGTGTCGTGAATATTATATCTGTTATGTTTTTTTTGGTGAACATTAGATCTGTTATGTCGCGCGAACAAGATCTTTTTTTATCTGTCCTAAAGAAAAGATTCTATTTTGATCTGCGGCGGATAAAAAAAAAAGAAAAAAGACACTTTGAGAACTTGCCTGTAGGAGACGGTGATACGTGGAAGTTATTGCAGAATAAATACAAAGTAGGTACATTGTTTTGTAAACGAATGAATCCATTTTACTTGTATGATCAACATGTATCGTATTTTTTTTTTTAAATAAAGACTAAGTTGATGGAATCTTATACGCAAAAAAATTTTCACAATGTTTATTTTTAATCCCGTACAAAATTAAACTACGCTCAGTAACTTTGTACTGCATCAAACTTATTTAGTAATTTTTTAAAAGTAAATTTTGTATTATGATTACACCTGCTATTAATTCTAGGGGCGGGGAAATTAATAGAGAGTTGATCAAGTCAAATCTTTTTTATGTACAAGAGCGACTAATTTGCGCGAACTAATTAAACGGTTCAAGTAATCAACATTTAATTATCTTTTTAGAATCGACAGTTATAATTTGAATTAGTTTCAATCATAGGTGAAATTTCATTGCATTTGCTTCTTGGTTAATTGCAATTAAATATCCTTTGGTGATAAGAGGTTGGGGCTTCGCATATGTGTGTGTGTATATGTATATGTATATATATGTATGTATATATATGTATTTCGATTGTCAATTTATGTATATACAAAAAAATCTACTGTTAATTCATGGACTGTCAATTTATCAATATATTGTGTTATCATATCAATGTATTTCGGAGAAGGTTGATGCATAAGCGGAGGTTATGGAACATATAGGCATAATCAGATACTTAAACCATGATTATTTTTTTTTTGTTTATCAGGATACGAGTACCTGATTAGGAACGGGCACAGTCGAGGCAAGTGTTGAACACTTTCTCCGTAAGACGAGATTGCTCCGTATATTTCAGTGCGTACGGGCTACGGCAATCGTTCCCAAGATACAACGACTGTTTGGGCGATTCCAAGATCATTGCACACAACTCACGAACCTTTCGGGCGAACCCTTATATACCTGGAACTTTCGACGGACGGACTTTTAACTAAGAAGGGGGGAGAGAAGAAGACAACAATGCAATGGAATGGAAGTTAATGGGATGGAAAAAATGACAAGTGAAATCTCATATTTATAGTATGCCAATGGACATATTGAAAATGTCCAAAAGTCACCATTAAATATGAACTCCAAAAGTCATGTCTCTATTTTTTTTATTTAATTATTTTAATTTTTTACCAATTGTGTATTTTGGATTCAATTGTGATATGCATCATTTGGTTAAAAAACCAAATGACACAAATCACAGGCACCGACGTGCCTCTTTATTCAAAAGACGCCAATAATCCCCCACATGGTTAACAATTTAGTCTCCCAATGAATGATGGTCAATGCATGCAGATTCTAATTAAAAGTTTTGACGTGTTGTTATTGCATCGAGACAGACAGCTTGCGGCTTTGAACCTTCTCTAGTAAAATGTTATTGAATTTACTCGCTGCTCAGTGAACGCGATGTCTTGAACCGTCAGCTTTTTGCGTAAACCAAGACAATAACATTTACACAATAATAACCCTAGTATATTTAGGTTCTCACATTGTGTCCGTTTCGGCCATGGACTATATCTTGGATTCATAAGTGTTTTTCCCTTTCAAAGCGGCCTCACTTCACACTTACATAGGTGATCTCCTATCAGAAGTATCCTGCCATACTCCACCTTTAACAAGGTATAGAAATCATTAAAAGTGTAATATTTAACCTCGCCATACCTCTGCAGGCTGACACCTGGACAGCTTCTGAGAATGAGATAGGTTCTAGGTGATTAGCTGAACCCTCCATAACGTAGTTGTCTTATTGAACCAAGTTTATGGGATCTCTACTCATTATGGTTGAGTTACCGTTATAGACGTCTTTTAGTGTGTGGACTTTCATTCCATTCCCCTTACTGCATTGCACATTTGATCTCGATTGATTCCTTTCGTAAAAGGATCAGCTATGTTATCCTTAGACTTTATATAGTTAATGGTGATCATCCCACTTGAGATCAATTGTCTAATGGTATTATGTATCTGACGAATATATCGAGACTTACTATTGTACATTGTTTTATGCTCTCCCAATTACAGACATGCTATCACAATGTATTAATACAAGAGGCACCAGTTTTTTCCAGCACAGAATATCCTCTAGGAAGTTTCTGAGCCATTCAACTTCTTTCTCAGCTTTGTCTAGTGCTATAAACTCTGACTCCATAGTGGATCGAGCTATGTACATTTGTTTAGAGGACTTCCAAGACACAGCTCCTCCTCTAATAAGGAATACGTATCCACTTATGGATTTAGAGTCTTTAGTATCCGATATCCAATTTGCATCACTATATCCTTCTAATACAACTGGATATTTAGCATAGTGTATGCCATAATTTATGGTATGCTTTAAATACCGTAAAACTCTTTCTAGAGCTAGTCAGTAATCCTTTCCTGGATTACTTATAAATCTGCTAAGCTTACTAACTGAGTACGTAATACTGGAACGAGTGCAATTTGTTAAATACATCAAGCTCCCGATAATTTATGCATACCTCAATTAAGATACTGAGTCCCTTTGATTCTTAGCTAAGTGTAGATTCAGGTCTACCAGAGTCTTAGCTGGAGGTTTGTCAAAAGCTTCGAATTTCTTGAGCATATTTTCCACGTAGTGGGATTATGTCAAGACAATTTTGTCCACTTTCCTAAAGATCTTTATCCCTAATATGACGTTTGCCAGACTCATATCTTTCATGTCAAAGTGATTCTTTAACATGTTCTTAGTTTTCACAATAATCTCGTTATTACTTCCCATAATTAGTAAGTCATCCACATAGAGACATACAATTATGTAAGCTTCAGGCATGCCCTTAATGTAAACACATTTATCGCACTCATTGATCTTGAAGCCATTTGACAACATCATTCTATTAAACTTCTCATGCCACAGTTTTAGTGCTTGTTTAAGCCCATATATTGACTTGACTTGCCAACATACTTTATGCTCTTGTCCAGGAGCCACAAACCCTTCAGGTTGCTCCATGTATATCTCATCTTCTAACTCTCCATTCAGAAAAGTGGTTTTTACATCTATCTGGTGGATCTCAAAGTTATAGAGAGCTGCAACAGCTATGAACACTCTAATTGATATGATTCTTGTGATAGGTAAGTACGTGTCAAAGAAATCATATCCCTCCTTCTGTTTGAACCCCTTAGCTACTAATCGAGCTTTGTACTTATCGATTGATCCATCATCTTTGTATTTCCTTTTAAGGATCTACCTGCATCCCAAAGGTTTACAGCTCGGGTGGGAGATCCACGATTTCCCATGTATGATTTTGTATAATAGACTCCATGTCACTATTTATAGCTTCCTTCGAAAGAAGAGTATTTGGACTCGATAATGCCTCTAGGATTATCCTGGGTTCATCTTCTAATATATAGGTTAGATAGTCTGGACCAAATGATTTGACTACCTTTGTTCATTTGCTATATCTAGGTTCATCGTCCTCCTGACTTGACCCTTGCATAGTCTCGTATGCTCTTTTCTTGGGACTTCCTTCTTTTCTTTCCTTATTAGGAAATATATCCTAAAAGAATATTACATTACATTCCTTGATTCAATGATCATTTTCGCATTAATTTCTGGGTTTTCATATTTGTGCACCAGGAATCGATAAGCACTACTATTTTGTACATATCCGATAAAGATGCAATCAATGGTCTTGGGTCCTATCCTCAGCTACTTAGGCTTAGATACTTCGACCTTTGCTAGGCACCCCCACACTTTAAGGTAACCGTAGGAAGGCTTTCTTCCTTTCCATAGCTCGTATAGAGTTTTGTCCCTTTTCTTGTGTGGCCACTTGTTTAGAATGTGGTTAGCCGAGAGCACAGTTTCCCCCCACATGTTCTAGGGTAAGCCCGAGCTAATCAACATAACGTTCATCATCTCCTTAAGAGTTCAATTTTTATATTTAGCTATGCCATTCGACAGAGGTAAGTATAGAGCAGTCATCTGATGAATAATACCGCGTTCTTAGCAAAGTTCCTCAAACGGAGCTACATACTCTCCCCCTCGATCACTTCAAATCATTTTGATTTTTACGCTGAGTTGATTTTCAACCTCATTCTTATACCTCTTAAAAGCCTCAAGAGCTTCGTCTTTGCCTTTTAGGAGATATATATGATAGTATCTTGTGCAATCATCGATAAACATGATAAAGTATTTCTTCCCGCCTTTAGTTTGCACTTGTTTCATATCGCAAGTATCCGTATAAATTAACTCTAAAGGCATGGTACTTCTTTTCATCGAATGAAAAGGTGCTCTAGCCATATTAGCCTCCACACATACCTCACATTTATCAGAAGGGTTAAACTCTAGATTCAGTAATAAATTTAAACTTACTAACTTTCTTAGCGAGTTTAAATTTACGTGTCCTAATCTACCATGCCATAAATTAGAATACTTAGCCACATAAGAAGAAGCTTTTATTATATTATGACCATCAAAATTAAACTTGCAGTGTATAGTCATTACATTTATCTTAAATAGCTCCTTTTCTAGGTAATCCTTGCCTATAAATTGACCCGCTTTGGTCAGTACAAATTCATCTACCTCAAATATAAGCTTAAGACCGGTTTTACTTAACAGGGAGTCAGAACCTAAGTTCTTGCAGATGTCTGAAACATGCAGCACATTATTGAGGGTCAGCTCCTTTCTTGAGGCCAGCTTCAGGATCACCTTGTCTTGTTCGATAATGTTGGACATTGTAGAGTTTCCCATGAATAGCTTTTGGCTATTGATCGAGAAATAGTACGAGAATAACTCCTTATCTAAATAGATGTGGTGAGTAGCTCCCGTGTCTACGAACCACTCTCTCAGATTATCCACCAGGTTAGCCTTGAACACTACTGCTGACAGATCCATCTCGGATAGGCCTTCAGCTAGGTTGGACTTTCCTTGATCGTCCTTCTTAGGCAGGTGACAATCCTTAGCCATGTGGTTGGGTTTCCCGTAGTTGTAGCAAGCACCCTTGATTTTCTTATTCTTGATCTTTTTGGGCTCTTGCTTCTCCTACTTATCCTCAGATTTCTTTCTCTTCTTGTTACCTTTACCTTTGACGAGGTTCACGATGCTCCCAAAAGGAGCCTTGCCTGACTTTGGACTTTCGGTTGTCTTCCTCGATCCGAAGCCTCATGATCAGGTCTTCTAGGCTTATGTCTTTCCTCTTATGTTTGAGGTAGCTCTTGAAGTCCTTCTAGAGTGGGGAGAGCTTCTCAATTATTGCAGCCACTTGGAAGGACTCACTGAGTTACATCCCTTTGGCACGGATCTCGTGAAAGATTAGCTGCAACTTTTGCACTTGGTCGATGACCTTCTTGGAGTCCACCATCTTGAAGTCAAGGAACTGTCCGACGATAAACTTCTTTGTCCTAGCATCCTCTATCTTGTACTTCTTATCGAGTGAACTCCACCAGCACAGGAAGTTGCTGAGAGCATTAATCTTCTATTGATCCATCTCTTTCTCCATGATTTGTGGTGCATCCTCTTTTAAGAATCGAATTAAGTTGAGCGTGGTCTTCTACTGCCACCTCTTGAACTCGATACTGTTGAACTTCGCTGGCCATTTGGCATGGACAGTTCCCAGAACTGTTGGCACTATGCTCGATGATGCTATCTTCAATTATGATCTCGTCTTATGATTATTATTGATTGAGATACGAGTACTTGATTAGGATCAGGCATAGTCGAGGTAAGTGTTGAACACTTTCTTCATAAGACGAGATTGCCATGTATATTTCAGTACGTACGGGCTATGACTATCGTCCCTAAGATACAACAACTATTTGGGCAATTCTAAGATCATTGCACACGACTCTCGAATCTTTCGGGCGAACCCTTATATACCCAGAACTTTCGACGGACGGACTTTTTACTATGAATGGGAGAGAGAAGAAGACAATAATGCAATGGAATGCAAGTTGATGGGATGGAGAAAAATGACAAATGGAGTCTCCTATTTATAGTATGCCAATGGACATGTTGAAAATATCCAAAAGTCACCACTAAATATGAACTCCAAAAGTCATGTCTCTATTTCCTTTTTTATTTAATTATTTTAATTGTTTACCAATTGTGTTTTTTGGATTTAATTGTGATATGCATCATTTGGTTAAAAAAATAAATGACACAAATTATAGGCACCAACGTACCTCTTTATTCTAAAGAGGCCAACATTTTTCTACCACAAAAAACATAACCTGGGTAGTTGCTTCAAAAGGTAATGTATATCGTAGGAATTTAATAGTCAAGTCCATGCAATAACTAGATGAGGTGTACGGGTAAAAATCATGAAAAATTTAAGGATTCTATATCCTTCAAGGTCGATCCTGAAATGAATTTTCGATAATTACGTTGGAAAAAAAATTTTGAATGTAAAGTTTTGGCCAATTTGAATCGGTGGTAGAGATTAGACTTGTGGTAGTGAAGATTGGATTGGGGCAGGTGGTAGAGGGGAGAAGACGGGTGGGGCGGAGAAGCAACCGATGTTGGTTAAGATTGGACTGGTGTTGGGAGTAGAAAGGGAGGAGAGAGAGAGGGAGACAGAGTGTTAGGATGAAGGAGGAGGATGAAGAAGAGAGGGAGAGAGGAGTATTTTTGAACAATTTAAAAAAATAAGGGACTAAAATTAATATTTATAATTCGTATCAGCTCATATATCATCCGGTTAATGAAAATGCATCGTAATGTGCACTTGAATATGATATAATTTATCGTATAGTCGATGCAATAGTTAGACTCTTTTTTCGTAAGATGAAATTGTCCAGTATATTTCAGTGCGTACGGATTGCAACAATCATCCCCAAAATACAACGACTAAGGTGTTTCCAAGACTATTGTACTACGAGTCTCGAAGGTTAGGCAAATTCTTAGATACTTGAAACTTTCGGACTCAAAGAGAGGTAGAGAAGAACAACTATTCATAATGAATACTTATGCAATTAGTTGTTGAGTTTAGAAAAAATGACAAAAGAAGTCTCCTTTTTATATAGGAATTTGAATGAACATATTTAACATGTCTCAAAGGACACAAAGAAAAAAAATTAAAAATTATGCCCAAAGATCATCCACATTTTATCAAAGAGACATGCCCATCTATTTGTTCCTTCCTACTTATTTATTTTAATTGTTTATCAACTTATATCTTTTGAATTTTTACTTTTCAAATCCAAAAAACACTAATAATTTATGTGTGTTGTACATCCTAATAAATTTTACTTATTATAAAAAATCTACCGATTAAAAAAGTTGCAATATATAGTTTCCGCATATGTATAGTATATATTTTTTCTTTAACCAAAAGAGATTTTTAATCTAGTGTCACAGCAAAAATTTTATTTATCAAATAATTAATGAAGCGATTTATCAAGCCCCGTTCTGTGTACATGTAAACTTTGCAAGGCCCAAATGTTAGCCCAGGGCGGGCAACGAAAACAACATGGCCCAGGTACAGCCTACACGGCCTTAAAGTAAATTAGTAAACCAAAAGATATCATGAGAGCTCTAAGCTTTACTTTTTTAGTTTTTTTCGGTACGACGAGAAGAAATTTTGTAACCCAATTTGCGAAACGGGACTTTATATATTTTCCGAATAATATCTACGGAACTGATTACCACGGATTTTCAGCTAGGTAATACAAGAAAATGGACAGCTAAATAAACGAAATCCTAATCATATATCTCTCCATAGCTTATATGGCTAATCAGTAATCATCGATAAATTGGACCATATATATATAAACATGTGAATCGAAACCAACAGCCAGAAAATCTATTAAATAACTATAAGAATGATATCAATAATTACGGTACATATAAAAAGGACTAAATAGATCAAATCAGATGAAAAGTAAAGTAATTTATAAAAAAAACTGCTGATAGTGGGAAACAGTTGGAGAAAGTCATCAGCCAAATCTCGTCCTCGCCTCCAACCGAAATTCTCACCAAAATGGAGCCTTGTGCCTTTTTTTCTAATCAGTATCCAGTGGGGAAATCGCAAGTTCCAAACTCTGAGATAAAAACAAAAAAGCAGATTTCCTTTTAGCTCGTAGTCAAAACAACCAATCAACAAATATTTGAACAAAATTACAAGTAGATTAATACACTGAACCAGCGTAGAATGTTGAAAAAAACAAACTACTGTCTTTAAACTTATAAATTACGTCAAGATAGCGACCACCTAATCTTATCAGTATTAATAATGACCTTTGAGATTACGGCTATTTATTTTTAAAGAATTTCTATCAACCCTTGAGACCTCCTGCTAAACAGAAATTATTGACGAGCTGGCTGATGATTAAGCTAATGTGTTTCCATCAACCTACAACCAATTTATTAATTTAACTGATGAGTCCTAGCTAGTCATCCGTTTATGTCGGATGGCTATAAGCTGCATGAGAAAGCCAAGCAACTTTCATATTATAGTCTATTTTTAAAAATTATAAAATGCCAAATAACCTGGAGTACGTCATTAGCAGTCCAACGTTACACTGAGAAAATAATTAATTAACATGCCGACGTCAAAAACTAATCATACCTTGGAAATTGTTTTTTTTCTTTCAAATATGTTACATGCAAAACGTTAAACCCAATTTCCCAAAAAGTTCATTAATCTCAGCTGGATTTTAGGTGATTAGCTTAATTAAATTTATGATTATTTCTTCCCATCAGATACGTTACGACGAGAAAACGCCGCAGTGAGAATAAGGCTAAAAACTGCGGTTGTTGACTTATTCTAGTTGTTTAAAAAGCATCCCAAATGTTATCATATGACACAAACTTATAATAAAATTCACTAAATAAACTAATTTCGATAAAAAAAATTATAATCTAAACACATTATGGTAGAAAAAATATACGAGGTAGGGAAATAGGAAAAATTTACTTGGAGATTGGGTGACAACATAAGCCGAGCCACCAAAATCGCACGTCCCAGCCCCACGTCCCTTCTTCTGGTAATAACTGTTGAACGCATACGAGGCGTGGGCCACCAGCGAGTCAGGATCGTAACACGTGGCACCCTCCTGGATCGGACGGCAGTCAGCCCCGCCCTCCCCGCACGCATAATCCAGCGCCGCCTGCAGCTTCTCCTCCCCAGCGGCGCCATTGGCCACGCACCACGTCTGCCCCGTCACTGTCGCCTTCGACACGTCACCGGACGTCTGGTTCCCCTCCTGGGCCCCACCGCCAGCCGAGACCGCCTCCAAAGTCAACGGGATGTTGTACACCTTCTGCTCGTTGGGGTAGAACAACCCATAGTTTCGCTCGGAGGTGGGCCCGGGCTTGCTGTCCTCGTTAAAGAGGGCGAAAAGGTAAACGTCCAAGGGCACATCAGGTTTCAACGGCGTTCCGTTACCGGTCAACGCACGTTTGACCAGATTCCCGTTGTACGAAGCTGCATTGGCCTGTCCCGCTCCAATCTCGCTCTCCTCCCCTTTTGACGGCCAACCCGTCTCCGTGACGACCAGCTTGACGTTATCTACGCCGAGAGATTTCATCGCGGCGTAGACTGCGTCAAGCTGGGCCTCCAAAAGACTATAATAAGTAAGCCCACTACCAGAATCCACCACACCAGGATTTGTCTTAAACAATGCATAATCCAACGACACCTCTTTAGAGTTCCCCTCGTAGGCGAAAAACGGGTACGCGTTGACCATCAAATACGATGAAGTCTGGCCGAGAAACTCAAGGATCGGCTTTATAACCGGCTCGGCTAGGCTCGGCTGGAAGGCGCCCGCCGAAGGAGGGTACGAGCTGTTCAACGAGCTAAGGGCAAAAGGGGAAGAAACCTTCACACTCTTGAGGTCATACTTAACGAGGGATTTGTACATGTTTTGCATGGCGGGGAGGAGGAACGGCGTCGTTTTCGGGTCGACGAAGACCTCGTTCCCGACCGCGACGGCCTCGATGAGGGTGTTATGGTAGTACTTGGAGACGTTGGACTGGACCCACGCGTCTGTGAAAGACTGGTCGTTTGCTGCGGAGGCGAGGAGCTCGTTGGGGAGCGCGACGACAGCTGAGATGTTCGAGCCGGCGAGGGCGGTCAGGACGGCCGAGTCGGTGTCGTAGAGCTTCACGCGGGTGATGCCTTGCGCTTTGAGGAGCTTAACCACGTTTTCCGGCGAGGGGAGGTTGTCGGCGACCCGACCGTAGTTCACCCCTATCATTCCCCCGGCATCTAGTAAGAAAAACACAAAACTAACGTAAATTTTTAAATTTTAATATAAGACATAACGTAAATTTTAAAAATTTAAATAAAGACATAACGTAAATTTTAAATTAACATGCATGGTCGGAACATATTACAAGAGTATGCTATTGGAAGATGACATGATTATGATGAATCACAGCTTAAACACACTGTAAACTAGACTTGACACCTATTAAATTTTTGGAGACAAATTTGCGAATTATTGAGGAATGTAAAAACAAAATTGTTTGGAAGAATAATGATCCGTTGTTTAATTGAAAAATTGTAACCGTAAAAGTAGGTACCGGTGGATGTGAAGAGCGTTAGAGAGAAAAGGATGAACGAGAAGGAGAATAACGTGAAAAGGGACGACGCCATTGCTTTCTCTTCAATTTTTGGTATACTGATTAGGGAGGAAGTAGAGAGAGCTTAGAGAGAGAGAGAGAGAGAGAGAGAGAGAGAGAGAGAGAGAGAGAGAGAGAGAGAGTAAATGTTTGTATATGTGAAGGGTTTTAATTTAGAAGTTGTAGGAGGAGGAGGGTTATATATAAGCAGCCAAAATATTGTTTTATAATTTAGGAATTAATTATATACGATATAATTTTTTTGTGAATCTATTTTTGGTATTGAGAGTTGAATTTCCTAAATAATGTATTTTATTTTCATAAATTTTCATCTAAGATTTTATTAATTTAATCTAAATCTATTACTATTTGTATGATTGATTACATATTTTTCTTAAAGTATTTTTACTCTATGATTTTTTTCAAAATATTCACCTACTAATCTAGATTAAACTAAATAGTACCATGAATGATATTTGCCTATTACAAACAGGAAGAATGAAGAGTGGGTGGATATTGGTAGCCACAATTTAGGCAATGCAGGTAACTAATCTAATCCATGACCTAAATTAGGGGAAGAGTGGTGAAACAAAACATGTCTTTTTTTAAGAATAACAAAACATGGGGTTTTTACTTTTAAAATGGTGAGATCGTGATTTAGTAGTGTAGGGGAGGCCACGTAATTCCGAAATTTGCGTAGCCAGCGGCGGCGTGGCCCAAGCGAGAAGCTGCACCCACCCACTCGCCTCCCCGCCCAGTACTTGACCGTTTCGTTTCCGTTGGGGGATGGCCCGACCGATGTGGTACACGTGTCTTGTCTTGTCGGCCAAGTCTTGGGTTAGTTGGTTGGTGGCTTACCACCCTAATGTTTAGAAACGGTTCTCTTCTTCTTTTTACGCGGTAGAGTGCAGAAATATGTTTGTTTGAGTTTTCTAGGTTTTTGGAGGGTGATTAATTTCCCAACGGATAATTTTGGGATGTAGTAGCTGCCAGCTGGTATTAATATCTTGTTAATTAAATTTTATCAAAAACGGAGCTACTTTAAATTGTTATTTGAACAACATTTTGTTATTATTTCTACAAGATCTCCATTAGTTTGTCTTTTCGGATGCAAAAAATTTCAATAAAAAATATTGTTGTTTTCATAATGATTGTCATCTTGATCGATTATAATTTGACGTTAACGGGTGTCAGTAATCCGGTAAAAATATTGTGTTTGGTTTTATTTGTATAAAATTGATTATGTGCATGTTATTTTATCGAAACTGTCGTTGAATCGGGCCGATTAATACCAATTTATGTCCAAGAATAACCAAGTCTAATGCAATTACGATTCTTGTGTTCCAATTGCAAAACAGAAAAAAGGACAAACTCGTCGTCTTTATTAAAAATATGAACGTCGGAGTGCTGAATCTACGTACCAATATCTGATTTTGACAACTTGATTAGAATTTGATGCAGCGAAAGTTACGAATAAGTTCAACGATAGTAATCACAAATTCGCATTAGCTCTAGAACCCTGATTAAGGATAAACTCTAGATTTCAATTGTCAAAAAAGTCTTAGCCAAAACAAAAAACAACGATTCTCTTTTATAAGGAGTCCAAAAAATGTTGGGATCCTAGAACCAAAATTTCTCGTGTCAATTTCATGAACAAACCTTAAATAAAAAATTTACGAACAAAAGAAGTTAAAATGATAATAAAATATTAAAGATAAGAAGTGAGACATGTTAGAATGTCCATATCCAACCCAAAACCTTAAGGCTATGGGTAGGTGGATCATCTACACTTATAAAGTTGCCCAACCCACTTGTTCTTTCCGATGTGGTATTCTCTCCAACACGCCCCCTCAAACGAAGCCCACTTGGGCTGAAGTTTGCACAGGCTTCATTGCCTCTCGTGCTTTCAAATGGGGGTCATGTGAGCACAACGGGCCATGGGCTTCATAATGGGCCCGGGATCATCTCGCTCTGATACCATGTTAGAATGTCCATATCCAACCCAAAACCTTAAGGCTATGGGTAGGTGGATCATCTACACTTATAAAGTTGTCCAACCCACTTATTCTTTCCGATGTGGTATTCTCTCCAACAAGACACGCGATTAATAATTTGGTTTGAACAATGGACTATGTCCGAAAACGTACTAAGCTAGAGAGGGAATATTTTCACTAGATATGAACTCTAAACTATTTGTAATAAAAATAGAACTTTATAGAGACAACTACTACTCAAATAATGAGGATTATATAGTATATATAGAAGCTAAACGAGTCTAGGATTATTTAGGATGAGCGGGAGCATTTTTGTAAAGCTATGGTTGGAATCCGAGAATTTCTTAGCAGCACGCTCAAGGCCTGGCATACGCCAACTATGTAGCATACTTCAGCATTCCCATATACGAATTTCGCTTTTTTTTTCTTGTTCCATTTTGCCTCGTTCCCGAACTGATTAATTTTTGAATTTTATTGAACGACATATCAATCTCAAAATATTTAAACACACTATTGAGACTCCACATCTCAAAAAAAAATTACATGGAGTTACTTAAACAGGAAGTGTCCACAACTAAAGAAATAACCAAAAGAGTCATCAATGCATAAATAACTAAAAATAAGAGGTAATGATTAGCCTAAATAGCTGCCTTCCAAGAAAAGCAAGTAAAGCAAGGCAGCTCCATCTTCATTAGAAATCTTAAATCATTTAGATTCTCCATTTATGCTACATCATGATGCAATATTTTCTTTCCGTTACGCTTGGATTGGTTACAAGCAATAATTACTACTGGTTAGCGAAAAAAATCATTTGAATTGTTCCATGATAAATAGACGAATCATGCTCGTTTCGTACAATTTATCGCCAACGACATCCCAGGAAGATCTCCTCGCCCCAAAAACATATGAACTATGTAGTAAAATCAAATCATATTTGATAGCGCTACAAACAAATTAGAACTTGTCAGAGGTAAGAGATTCAATCTCTGACAAAAGTAAATATTTTAAATCTTTTACAGAATTCCGTGTCAAATCTTTGCCTCTTTGGCGGTCGCAAATTATTTTGTAAATAAATTGAAAATTGTCTCATAGTAAACTCAAACCTCAAACAATTTTTGCCTGACAAATTAGATCCTAAAACAAATGTTTTGGAAAAACCAGAATACGTGTACTTAAAAAAACGAAATTATCTCTCAAATTGCTGACCAATGTCCAATTGATAAAAGATTCTGAAATATTCCCAAGATAATAATGTCTGTCTATTACAGAGACAAAAACCCATTATGTAATTAATATAAATCTACCAGAGAAATATTATGCCAACCAGGTTCACAGTTATCACATGTGAGCATGAATGACCTTGAAAAACATGTCTTACACTATGCACGTAATAACTTAAAAACATTTCTTACACTATTTACCTATGCATTATTTATGTTGGTTAGTATTTTATGAAGAGAAAATTTGACCTTTAAAAACATTTTCACTATGCATAGAATACCTTAAAAAATTTCTTATACTATTTACCAATGCATTATTTAAGTTGGCTATTATTTTTATGAAGAGAAATCTGATTTTTTTTTAAATGGACTCATACCTCTTTATAAATACGTAATAAAGTACAATATGTAAATAAAGTACAAGTACATCAATAA
>SOPF01026852.1:0-13449 GCA_012979155.1 Hypericum perforatum
TAGTAAGACTAGTCCTGAAGTAGGGACACAGGAAAAATAAAAGAAATTACCTCTTTAGACATCTGTAACCTAGCACTAGGCTGGGACATGCCCTTGCTAACCGAAGCTGAGGCAGCTCCATTTACTGCAACCGCCCCAACATTTGAAGATGATGATGAAGACTCGGCCTGTACCCAATCAACAGAAGTTTCCAACTTAATGAGAATCAAAACTCCTATGCGACGCAAAAAAAACTCCTATGCGACGCAAAAAAATTCAAGCAGTTACTAGAGACCATTTTTAAAGGATAAGATGGTAATGCAGCAACACAAGTCAAGCTACATACCTGAGCCTTCTTTTCACGAGCTTTTCTTAACTTCTTCAATTCTTTGGCACGAGCTTTCCGCTTGGCATCTTTCTCTGCCTGGATGGGAAGTTCAGAAGCTCAGTGCTCATTTCACAACGAACCATTCTCATAACAATTGATAAAATGCGGATAGAACCATTCATTTTAGTGACCATATCAGGGTAACCACCTCATAATACAAAACCTGACACAATTCGCAAACTCGTGCTGGGAAACAATGTTCAATCAGAATTTACTTGAAAGACCGAGTTCACTTAAGGTACAACAAGAAACTTGCATCCAATTTTTCTCAGTACAACTAAAAGACCAAAAGCTAGCTGTAATTATAATTCAGCCAAATTAAACTCTGAGTCTTAATGGGCAACATTCAGCCACCAGATCAACACCAAAAAGCGGCAGTAAGTTCATTCAAAATTCGACTTTTTTTCATGAACTACAAGATTAAAACATCCATTACCACAAAAGAGAAGGAACAAGCCAACAACCTCATACAATCTATATCGAAAGAACAAAGAAAAAATAGGAAAGGGAAAGGAATTAAAAAAAGGCTAAACCAAACAGTCGAGCAAACTGAGCTACCTGCTTGGCAGCTTGAGATTCCTCCATTTCTTTAGTCAGTGCACTGGGTACCTTTGCAGCGTTCCAGTCCCACCGATCAGGGTTGGAGGCCATGAACCGCCTAAATGTATTCCGAACTTCCTTCTCATCAGCAAGCATATAGGGCGTCCTTCCCCTTTCATCCTTAAGACTAGGATTCAACCCCTGCTCTAAGAGTTGCATTACTTTGTCACAATCACCAGACCTTGCCGCATCATGCAAAGGTGTCGTTATGCCAAAACCTTCTCTTTCTCTTTCACTCTCACTCTCACTGGATAGTTTCTCGGTCTTTATGCCACTTGAAGAAACAACATTGCTTTCGGTGAACGTACACCTGTCCTTGAAGTCCTCTTCAATAAACACTGAAGTGACATTTGCAACTGGGTCAGCACTAGATACCAAGTCCTTTTGAGCATCTTGTTTTAACTCCTGATCATCCACTTCATATACTACTTGAGTCAACTGGTTATATATCCGTCTAGACTCTTTTAAAGTAGGTCTCCGGACAGTCATAGGCACATTTCGAACAACACTGCCCGTCTGGCTAAAGTATGGCCTATCTCCATCGTACAACAACTGACGATTGCTTGAAGGAGCATGAATGAAAACACAAGAGCAGGCGTCAAAATGCTCTTTCCATGATGCAAGTAGCTCTTGGATATCCTGTGATAAGATTAAACAAACAGACTATTGGCACTCCAAATGGCAACATGCCAAAGAAAGAGTTAAGAACTACACAATGTAGCTTTGATTCCAAGAAAAGTTAAAATCAATTATGCATAGGATCTTGTAGATGTATCAAGAGGATTACGACAAATTTCCAAGAATTTCAGGCAATTCAGCATATCATGAGATTGGCTAAGAGTATTCTAGTATGCTATAACACTCCATTGTGTAATCAACACTCACAAATCATCAGATACTCTAAATATTTCCTAATGGTTTAAGTGGAAACCTGAAAGCAGGAAGCAAGGAAACACAACAAATTACCTTCTTCAAACCAAGCTCATTATATCGACGAAGAGCAGCACCGGCCGAATGGGCAAACCTACCACCAGCATCTTTTGATGACTGCTTCTTTCCAGCTTTTGCCCTCACCACATATCTAATTCATCAACAAAATCACCGGTCAGCTTACACAGTTTTCTCAATCCCCATCTTACCAGGAAATTCAGAGCGGTAAAAGTTTTTACCTGTGGAAAGTCTTGTGAGCAACAACGGAAGAGCCATGAAACACGCATCCCGCAAAATGTCCTCCTCGAGCAAGCAACACAATCCGCAACCTCAAACCGTCCTTCTCCGCATTTACCAAACGCCTCAGCCTCTCCCTCACTTCATTCTCTCCAACTCCTCCCCATTCATCAATGCTTTCAGACTCATTCAAAAGCAAGCATCTCCATAGGGACACTCTCTCCCCCGTCTTAAGACGGGCAAACAGATTCTGCTTGTTGATATCAGTCGAACCCTTCCTACCGGACTCTGCTTCGTCCTCCGATCCTGATATACTCGAAACATCAAACGAATCAGGTGCCAACTCATCAAAATCCTCCTCCTTAACTATCTCCTTCCCCGCTACACTCAGCTTAACCTAATCCCCCCAAAAAAAATCAAACATAATTAAAAAACGATCCGATAAAAACAAAAATTAAACTCCCCGAGCATCAGTTGTCTTTTTTCTTACATTCAGCCGGTGGATGTCGGATTTGAAGTGGGAGCGCTGGTCCAGGAGGGACTCGAACTCCGCTTTGCAAGTGTGGCAGGTCCACCTGACCGGCGCGGCGCTGTTCTGGGAGCTCCTATCTTCTCCGACGTCGTTCTGGTCGTCCTTTAGGGGTTCCTCTACTCTAGGGGGCGCGTCGCGGGAAGACGCTTCGGCGGATATCAAACGGCAACCGTCGAAGAAATCGGATGGGAGGTCGAAGATGGAACGGTGCCGTTGAGGCGGCGGGGCGGATATCGAGTTGGTGGAGGTGGTCTCCCCCGCCATCGCTGTCGTTTGGTTGCCTACGTCCGGTCTAACAAGCAGTTTTAAGTAGTTACGGGGGCAGGGGAATGTTGCGCAAGGCCCCTTGAGCCCGCCAGCCCACCGAAATAAGCCCGACAACTTTGGGTCTTTGTGCGCCGTGCTTGCTCGATCATCGTGAATTCTCGTGCACACTCAAAACTCTTAACCTAATTCGGTCGTCTTATTTATTTATTATGTTTACGGCTGTCCACTCGAATGGATCATCATCACCCATAATTATTCATATTTCATATTTATTTCATTCGACAATGTTACTCGAAGTCTAAAACGTCTTAGGCTTCATACTTAATAATCTCTTACTTAGAGATTAATCTCAAATCGATCTTTTGTCACTAGGCAATATCCATATTTTTTTTAACCTGTCACTTGGTTACTTATCATTTTTCATTCGGACGATTTTTTCACGAGTCACTTTTCACTCGGATGATTTTTTTACTAATTGACACTAAACACTCGTCACTCAGTAATTCCAATCAGTCAAGTCTATTCTTTTCACATTTCGATGTTAGTTGAAGCTAAACTAGTTTCCTATAATGAACCTATCAATTGCATTATGTCTGTTTAACTGCAACCAACCATGATTAAACTATTGAATTCGAGTTAATTTCTTTGAATTTACATTAGTTATTCTGAAGATAATGGAGAAAATTAATTATACTAGCTTTCTAAAATTATCTGAAACGAAGTGGCCGCGTTTAGCAGAATTCGTATGTTTGCACCAGCAATTTTGGGCCCGCATGGTTAACCCTTCGCATTGGGGTGACGACCGGCAAGTTCCAATTCTAGCCGAATTGGACCAAAATGATGCGACCCCCGCGGGACGATGAATACTTAAACCGGGACGAATCACTACGATTTTAAATAAACTTCTTACTAATAAAAGTGGAATATGAGCCAACAGAACACCAGATCAAGTTACCCAAGTTAATGTACAGTGGTCCCAACTCAAAACCCAGCACTGCAAGAACCTACAAAACCAACGGGATACAGCCAGAGAACCCACATTGGTCCTATCTCAACCTATTTCCCATAACTGGATAAGCATTTATATATTTCCTTCTTTACTTTTTCAAGGAAACTTACTATTAAGCATCAATTATTAAGAGTCCAAGAGGCCGAGTGACCATTTGGTCCAGTGGCATTATTCCCACTTATGTGGGGTGAAGTCGAAGGTTCGACTCCTGCCATGAGCATTTCTGATCTAATAGAATAGAATTTAGAATAGGATCTCAAAAAAAAAAAATCGAAGAGAAAAGAAAAGCATGGAAATCATTTCCTTTTTCTTTTTTTTGAAATCTATAATATTTAGGGTCTATAATTATTCATTATAGTGGTGTCTATCTTAATATTACTTTTATATTCATAAAATTTGAACCAAATGTATCTTGTCATTTGCCACATCATGCTAAATCCGGGAATGTAGCTTGAAAGTGATTATCAAAATGACATCATTTTGATCAGCATGGTTTGGACAGCTGCACAAATTAGTTACAATTGATTTTTTTATATTAAATTTATGCGTTTAAGAACTATATAATACTCATGCAATTTTTTAAGATGAGATAGCATACCTATGGACGTTTACATTTTTTAAACAAAACAAATGGAAGATTAGATTACAGTTTCCTTTTCTGAAAAGAATGATAGGTTTCCTCCCTCTCCTTTGTTTTTTATTCGATTTCGATTTACGGTTCTCGAAGATTCGTTCCCAATTGACACAGTTTTTCTTAAAGTGTTTGGTCCACTACATTAAGAATAAATGTCGTACTAGTCACAAAACAAAACAATCGAAATATTGTTTGGGAAGCTGAATCCCATTACCGTTCAACGTGAACTAAAAACTCCAATAGAGATTACACGATTTAGGTCTCTTCAGGCACATCTGATAAAATTAAAACGATTAGGTGTTTCACTATTACATAAATTTGATGTCGATGCCTCTAGTCGATGAACTATTATGTTGTAATTCACGTAGGAGATATATTTATTTTATGTTTTTTTGCATTACAATTTGACTAGAAAACTTTTCTGTTTGATGTAAATCTGCCTAATTTAACAACAGTCACACGACATATGATATAACAAGAAGCAAGTTGACAAAAGCTAATGGTGTCTCTCAATATGAAAAGACTAAAAAGATATAACAATACACAAAATTAAGCTAAGTCCAATAATCGAACACAAGAATGTTAAAAATAGAGAAAATTAATCCGTGATGCTCCATTGATTTTGTTATTTAATAGAGGCTTCGTAGGTAACTTTTCCCTTCTGCAATTTTCCCCTAAAAATATCATCGCGCGGAATTTCACGAAGTCGCAATTTTGAGGAAAAAACAATTTAATTTAAATTAGTTATAAATATTAAATATTAAATATCAATAAAGTCAACTCATGAAATTATAGAGGATTCGTGGGTTATTTATTACACCTTAAAACAAAAGGGAACAAGCAACGGTAGCAAGTGCACCGACCAGTATAGTGAAGAACGCAGGAGGGGAACTCACGTGGACCCCACCGTTCTGTCTGGCGTTTCTGCTCGCCGGTACGGTGGGTGCATCCCCGAGGGACTCGGAGGCTGGCGCATTGGAAGGGGACGGGATGGGGGACTTCGCCGGAGCTGGCAACGGAGACTTCCCGAACAGCTCCGTCGGAAGGAGCACGTTATCAACCGTGAAAATAACCAGCGGCGGCACGTCGAGGGCGGTATTGTCGAGCCTGGAGGTGTCGACGCCGGTATGGAGGGTGACGGAATCGCCATTGGTTGATGTCGTGACTTCGAACTTCTCGGTGCCGTTGGAAGCCAGCGTGGACATCGGAGCCTTCAAAGTCTTCAAGGTCCCAAACGGATAATACCCAGGGGAAGCGTGGAACTCAAGGATCTTCACGAGATCGGTGCCGTTGAGCTTGCTCGGGTCGGGGACTCCCTTCGCCTTGAAGGCCTCGTCGTTGGGTGCGAAAATCGTCAACGCCTTATCAACGGCGGACTGGTAGGTCTTGAGAACGCCAGTGGAAACAAGCAGCCTCGCGAACGTTTTGCAACCGGCCTTCTCCAGGACGCCGGTGATGTTGACATCGGAGGGGGGCGGTGCCGGTGCCGGTGCCGAGAGGATACCTGGGGCGATGATCGGAGACGAGACTTCCAATACGGAGATATTGTACGGAACCTGCTTAACGGACTTGACGTAGCTGGCGTCGAGTTTGGAGCCGTTGGCAGCCGAGCCGAAGCCGACCTTACCACCGGGAAGATCGGTAATATTCAAAAAGCCTTGGTTTCCGGTGGCTCTTCCTGTGGTCTGGTAGAGGTTGGTGGTAAGGGTGGTCCCGTTGGAGATGTCGTGAAGCTTGGATGGGTCGTAGTAGTCGAGGAGGACGTGGAGGCTGAGGACGCTCTTGATGTCGGAGAGGGAGTGGTTGGCGGTTAGGGCTGACATGGCGGCGTTGTTGAGGGCCAGTACGGTGATGGTCGTGCGGCTGTTGATCTCGTCGGCAAGCTTGGTTTCGGTGAGGTACTGGTTGAATGTGGAGTAGCTCGGGTCGTCGGCTAGGATCTCGGTGACGTTGGAGGCCGACGCGGCGCCGTTTAGGGCTGCCAAGACGGCGAGGAGGACGAGGAGGAGGGAGCTCTTCATTGTTTGAATATTCGGTCGGGTGCTGTTTGGCTTCCTGGACGAGTGAAGTGGGAGACTGAGTGAGGAAATAAGAGTGGAGAGGTTACACTTGGACAGGGATAACTTTTGTTGAAGGTAAAATAGTTATAGACTCGTTTTTTCCTATGCTTAAATCTTAATAAGAATGCTCTAATATTGTTTAATCCCTAGAATTTTGTAGATCAATTTAACAGTTCCTAACTCATTTTAGGTGCCAATAAGTGACACAAATAATTTACGTCCGAGCTAACTAAAATAAGATATTTTTATTGGCTAACAGGTAGTTTCGAATTTCTGGATTTGTTCGCACTAGTCACAAACTTTATATTTAAAAAGAGTACAAATAAGTACAATGTGATCTTTCTTTTTAAAAAAAGATTGTGTAGTTTTTTTTTTACAAATTCATACATGTGATTTGCATTCTCGGATTTGCGAGTCCTCTACAATTTGAATAGATATTCGGCCACATATTTTGTCGATGTGTGCATCACATCAACAAAAATAACACAATTGAAAATTTTACATAGACTTTACAATTGTTAATGTGATATGTGACAAACTATCAAATTAGTTTTAAATTAAAAAAAAATATTTTTTTTATAAATCCTTTTAATATTTCCAGTAGGAAAACTACTAATTTTTATCCAGAGTCTGATTAACTATATTCAAGTTATTTTGCAAAGATGAGTTGTATATCTATAATTTTGTAGTTTATAATATTTCCAAAAATATTAGAATTTATTTTTGACACTCTTACACTCCAAATTTAGAGATATCACAAACTATAAAGGTGTAGATATATGGCTCATCTTCATACAACAACTTGAATCAACTTAATTAAATTACATAATAAGAATTTGTGATCACCTAACAGAAAATATGAAAAAAGGATTTTAATATATATATATAATTTTGAATTTATGACTAATTTGATAATTTATCACATGCTACGTTAATAAATAAAAAAATGTACATAAAACTTTTAACAGTTTATTTTTGCTGACACACCTGGTCGAACATTTACTTGAATTGCTCGGGACTCAAAAATATTGAATAAAACAAACCACAAAGATAGACTTTGGACAAAAATAATCACACGATCTTTTTTTAAAAGACGCAAAAGATAATGTAATTATGTGTACTTTTTTCAAAAATTAAATTCTTATAATAAATATCTATTAGTAATATAATTTCAAAAGTTAAAAATTAAGAAATTTCAGTTAAATTATAACATCAATGATTGATGTAAGAGTTTATTGGTGTTAATACATGCTAACCGGGGTTAAAGAAAGAGGCTTTTAGGGTGGGTTAGTTGGGTTTTTATTTTAGCGGAAAAGGGTCAGAATTGCTTTGGTCACAGCTGGAAAGATTGATCCAAAATTAATTATGTTTCCTTTTTTGTTAGTAATTCTGTTTCAGTTGGCTTGTGTTTATATAGTATGATAGGCTGTGGTGTGGGGGGACGCTACTGCGCTACTACTTTAAAGTAGTAATTTTTATTTTATTTGCATAGTTATTGCACATTTCTATTCTGTTAATAAATTTGTTGTTTATGAGTTCTGAAGTTTTTATTTTATTTATTGTCTTTAATTTAACTAATTCTATAAGTCATTTTTCCAAAAAAAAATTAAGCTTTTGGGTCAAGATAGATTAATCCAATCAGGTTGACTAGCAATCCATCAACGATGACTATGATGAAAATATATTGACCAACATTTTTGTGTCATGTTATTTTAACAATGCTCGCATTCTTTTTTTTTTGATTCGGAAGGGAGGGGCGAGCCCCAAATATATAAATGCACGTCAAGTTTGTACAACAATATTACTACTAGGCTCAACATGAGTCCTAATAGCTTGAGAACGGGGGTTCTCCTCTAGCGAGGCTGCAATGACGGGCCTCGTTAAAACCCTCTGCCGGTAAAAACCCTGTGGGAAAACCCGGGCAGTAGGAAAAGAGTACCCATCGCTTGCAGACGAACTCCGACCGTCCTCCTCAGCAAATCTAATACACCGAGGTAGGCTAACACCCCTCAAGTCATCCATGTAAATCTCTATGCAAAACCTAATAGGTGTGTCCGACACAATACAATCTCGTGCCAACTGGACGCCGTGCTTCAACAAGATATCAGCGAGTCTGTTGCCTTCCTGCCAAACATGTCGGATCTCTACCACCCAATCCCTTCGAAGCAGTTCCTGCAATTTTGAGATCAAGTGGGCTGATGGGTGCGCCATATCCACCTCTCGGCCAGCACACAGGATCACCATCGTCGAGTCCACTTCGGCTAAGACCCTCCGAAAACCCCTTTCCCATGTCATATCGAGCCTAGTAACAATAGCCCAGAGCTCGGCAGACAAGGATGTGCAGATACCAAGACCCTTGGCGAAACCGAACACCCATTGACCGCCTGAGTCCCGAACAATGCCACCTGCCCCAGCAGGACCTGGATTGCCTGCCGAAGCTCCATCTGTATTGAGCTTGACGAAGCCCTCTACAGGTCGCTGCCAGGAAACTAGGGTCTCCTGACGTAAGGATGGGAGCGGAGTATCTCGGTCCGAAAGGACGCGGGCAAACTCCTGTGCCTGTGAGCGAATGAGGGAAGGGGAGTGCCCTGGTGTCGTGCCCGGGCAAAAGGCCACCTCATTCCTCCATCTCCAGAGCCACCAGCAAGCCGTAATGAAGGTCGTGGGCCACGGTGGGGACGCCTCAGAGGAGCAGCTCGATGTCATATTTTCCTGGAACCAACGGTGTGCCTCCATCTCAGAGTAGAACTGCTGCGGGAGGCTCGGTCTGAGGGCCCGCCAAATCGCTCTAGAGAACCTGCAATCACGAAGCAAATGTATCAGCGTCTCAGAAAAAAGGCCACACCTAGGACATATGTCAACATCCGTAAAGTGTCTCCGTGCTCTCTCTGCATTGGTCATCAAGCGACGATGACCCAGAAGCCAGGCAAACATGCGGATCCTCTCGGGGACTCTAAGCGTCCAAATCTGGGTCCACAGCGAGTCCCTCGGTGGAAGCTCCTCTCCTTTGCAGATCTCCCTGTACATAGACTGCGTAGAAAAACGGCCATCCTGTGTCAGACCCCAGGAGATAGAGAACAATAGAACAATGCTCGCATTCTGAACAATAGAGATTCCATAGTTTAAGTTCCCCATGGGCCATGGCCATGCATCTTTGCTAGATCGGAGGTGCACGTATTGGGCCGGAGGAAACGGATCGGTTATACTACAATCCATGTCGAATTAAACATATCGGCTCAATCGTACATGGACCCAAAGAAAGCCCAGGTCCGAGAAGCTCTCCCAGTCTCCACGGAGGCAAGGGACCCACCAGTCAATAAATGGGACCTACTGAGGCACTGACTGTGGATTCAGCATGGAAAGAAACGGAAGCCCACCTGACGTGTCCACGCCATGAGCACTAGTCAGACTCAAAGACCAGAGGTCCCAGACCAGACAAAGCTGTCTGACATGGCGAGAGAGAGCACCATTATTCATGAAAATACAATTATATTATTTAGACTGAAAATCTTTTTTTTTTCCTTTAAAAAATGGGATAAAACTAAAAGAAGCAATGCATCTTTTGGTTTAGAGAAAGAAACAAAAATTTGGAGGTAGCGTAAGCGTGGGGTGGGTTTTGGGAAAAAGCCACTTTAATTTAAGTCCAGACAGTTTTGGTTTTGCATCACACCATGGCTTGGCTATTGAACATAGTTTGTCTGGAAGCCATCAAAGCTCTCAAAGAAAAGGCTGAATCGATATGTCAGAAATCCGACACCTTTCTCTTCTCTTCTCTCTCTCTCTCTCTAAACTACTGTGTTGGTCTAAGCCCTTTCTTTGTATACTTGAAATAGACTTGTCACTCCTCTTCTTTCTCCTGACTGACTCCTCTCTTAATTGCGCGCCTGCCCCGCTTGTGCCTCTGCCTCCTGTTTCTTTACCTTTTAGAATACAAATCACCCCACCACCTTCTTCCCCTCTCTCTCTATATCTCTCTCTGGTTTTGGGGGACGTCTAAAGGAGGCCAAACCTCGTACGGAGCTCTCTTCTTCAGGTATCAGCGATGCGGACTTTGATCATTTGTTAAAAGCTTGATGCTTTTTTGCTTTTTGTGGTTGGGTGGTGAATTCGGAAGATGTGATCGTTTATGTCTGTGTTTCATGCACTTAGATGAAGGGTTTTGGTTTAAGGAGTTTTGAAGGCCGAAATTGATTGATCTGGGTCCTTATGTTTTAGAGTGTTGTTACAGTATGATGGAAGCTGATGAGCCAGGGAGGTGCAGAAGGACTGATGGAAAGAAGGGGAAGACCTGGAGGTGTAAGAATGATGTGGTTCCTAACGCTAAGTATTGTGAACGCCATATTCATAGAGGCTGTAATCGTTCAAGAAAGCTCGTGGAAGGTTTTGGTTCAAATCGAACTGCTAGTCGTCCTTCCTGGACATCTCAGCCACCGCAGCAACCAAGTTTAACGAAGAACTTGGAAAACTTGTCTGATGTTAGTTGCAATCTGACTCCCTCAAGGGCCCGGGTCGGCGATGATGCACCGGTTACTATTGCAGCTTCAGAGGATGTCAGAGCCTACTCCAGTGACCCAACAAGTCAAGAAAATGCTAGTACTATACTGGGTTTAGGTTTCAAACCCACTAATCACCTGGTCACAGCGACCTTAGGTGCTCCAAAGAGCAAATCTTCCTCGGAGAACATCTTGTCCACCGATACAGTGGAACTAGTGGATGCAGCCTATAGCTATGGCATAGGCAAGGAGCATACAATTGTAATTGGCAGTAGCAAAGCTCCATCTGATTCTATGGCTGCAACCCCAAGCAACGTGACTTGCTTGAAGATTATGAATAAAGATGTGGACTTTGCGTCCTCCTCTTGTGCTACCTCCACCACTGCAATTTCGATGGTGGCAAAAACCAAAAGTGGTGATAGAAGAAGCCACGGCAGCAATAATGGCCAATCTATTGGCCATGACAGTACAAGTAAGAGAACAACTCACATCCGTGGCATCGACAAGCTAAAAGTAAATACTTCTCTAGGAGTCAACTTCTCACCGAAGAGTGTTCTTCGCGATGCAAATGATCACTGTCCCAATCCATCAGGTAAGAAACTACAATATTGCAGTACTTTCAAGATTACTGAACAGTAATCACTCACTTATCCATACTCTTCTTCTGCTCTTTTATTGCTGACCAGTAATTAACTCACTTTTTTTTTGCGGGGCTGATTCTTAACCATGATTGTAGAGACTCGTGCATGGTTAGCCATGTTGCTGATCGTAATCATCTTGTAGGGTGCTTCTTAGAGACATCTTGAATCGAAGATTGCCTGCATATATAATTCCTCTTATATACAGTAACTTTTTTATACCATTGCTGCAGTTCAAGATTGCAGTCCCTTGTGCTTCTACAGAAGTGATTCAGAAGTGCAGCCATGGAGATGCAGAAGAACAGACGGAAGGAAGTGGCGATGTCGAAAGGATGTTCTTCCCGACCAGAAGTATTGTGCAATGCACATGCACAGGGGTGCAAAGAAGCAAGTGCAACACTCCCAACTCGCTGATCTCCCAAGCAGTAAACGCTCAAAGTCTACTCATCCTCATCTTAACCAGAGCTTGCCTAGCAAAGAGAAGTATTCAAACCTCAACACGGATCTTTCCATCTGTGCGCTGGAAATTTCTCGGCCCACCGAAGATGATGAACCAAGTGCTGCCTGTGGTAGCAGTGATGCTACGATCAGTGACGACAACACCTCTTATGGGAACAACTAGATCTATGCTTTGGAGGACCGAGTACATGACTCGGGATGGCTTCGTTTTCACCTCCCACAGTGAATGTATATCAATGTTGAGGAATATGTGAACACGGAGATGTTAGCTGTGCATTTAGTCACAAGATATATGATTTCACCTTATGGTTTTGATATTTTCTGCCGGTATGATTCAACCTTCTCTTGTTCGCTTCGATCATCGACAAAAAAGGTAAAGAAAACAGGAACTAAAATCAGTACCTGGCTCGCGCCAAGGTTGTAGTGCGAAACAGTGTCATTTTGCGCCCATTCCTCGACCCTCTGGGTTCGAAATAGCTTTCAGCTTGTAGTCGGTTCGCTCGTTGGCGACCGCGTCATGGTCGAGGAGGAACTGGAGGAGGAGCTAGGGTTTTGGAGTTCGGGAGATTCGAGAAGAGAGAGTCGAGGCAAAAGGGTCAACTATTCCTTCGAAGAAACTCTTCGTCGAGCGCGAAACCATTCCCCGTTCGGGAAAATATTTTCCGCGGAAGATAACCGTTGAAGTAGTCAATGGTCTACCTTGGTTCTATCTTTTTTAGTTTTTAGCCATCGTGGGCTGGTGTGGGTTTGCTTACCAGCTTCTGGGCCGTGCATTTGATGGATTCTTTCGGCTCTGAGGTTCAGAACCATTAAAGAGCCCGGCCTATGTAAGGTTAGTTCGTTTTAATCATGATTTTAAAAAACGTTATCCATTATCCAACAATCAATATTTAACACGTATGATTTTGTTGCGGTTTAAGTTTCATTTAAAGAGAACGATTTGAATTTCTTAATTAAAAAACACATTTTAAGTAACTTTTTATGACGTGACTTCGGATTCGACAAAATATCATTATCATTTTAGTATAACCAATAGATGAAGTGAGTTATTTATCTACTTGTGGGTTTTGGATAACTAATTTAAGTTCCTATTCATGGAAATGAAAGAGACGCTCAACTAACCAAATATGTTCAAGAGTAGGAAGGTTTATTATCTTTGGCGACTGTTAGTTGCACTATTAACATCCTCCGATATCATCATTCTGGCGTGTCTATTTCAATTC
>SOPF01026855.1:0-31848 GCA_012979155.1 Hypericum perforatum
AAAAAAATAATTAAATTAATTAGTGAAACTATTATTTTAATTTAGGTAAGAAGTTTTGAGCACTTCACAGCTATTTTTGTCCAAAATGTTAAAAACTCGTGTGGAAATAATACGAGAGTACAGTAAAATCTTGGTAAAATAGTATTGTTAAAATCGGAAAAAAATATCTTTTCAGAGAATTTGTCACATAATAAAATTTTATATTTTTTCTTTCAAAAAATAAAAATAAAATTTTGAATAATAAATGCATAAATAAAAAATTACATTGTCTATATTCAAATTATGTAAATCTTATATTATTATGTCATTCAAATGCTATATTTGATTAAAACAAGATATCAATAAAACAAGATATCTTGTTTTTTAAAATAAGATTATTATATTCAAATTATGTAAATCTTAGATTATTACGTCATTCAAATGCTATATTTTTTTAAATAATATATCAATAAAAATAATTGTTTGAAATTTTTTGAGAACATAAATGATTATGTATAATTTTATTAGTATGTCTAACACAAAAATGGTGTCTAAAATTTTTTTAATTTGTAAATTATGTAAAAATGTATATGTTGTTTATAAAATATTACTTTATGCAAAAATTAAGATCGGCATTTATCACTAAATATTTTATAAAAAAATATTGATTATTACGAATAGAAAAATTATCATATTTGTACACTAGTTCTGACCGAGGACCAAAAATTTTATCAGTTTAAAAAAATATTAATTAAAAAATATATTTTACGGGAATTTTAGTGTACAACATACATAGTGGTTGCTCACTTTATAAACAATTTTTTATATAAAAAAATTTAACCTCTCATTGGGAAGGCAAAACATCAGATTTGTTTAATGTTATTAAGGATACGTGAATTCTTCGTTGTTATTTGATGTGTGACATTTTAGCTAGCCGAACTAGGAGAAAGGTTTTATGCACTACATTATTTGATTGGTTTGTTGCATTATTTTTGCTGCTCATGATTAATTTATTTTATTTGGATTAACATACATATGCTTTTAAAACAATAAGAAGTTTCAAGCTTGAGTTTTTACCAACTCAAAATATTAAATAAATTTTGTAAAGAATTTTGTTACACTTAAATCTTTTTTGTCTGTTCTAAGCACCAACGGTCATTTCTTTTCCATCTACAAAATTCTGCCTTGGTTTATATATTAGTAGTCAAACAATTCCATTTGTTTTACAAAATGATAATTTTAATGTTTAAATTTTGACTTTCTTACTGTTAATCGCTTGTCTTGTTAGATTACAAATTTTTTGATATATGTTGCTTGTGTATATTTTTTATAAGTTTTGAAGATAAATTGGTAAAATTTTCTACGACAAAAACACTAAATCTCAACAAGATTTTGATACGGAAATCTAGATCTCAACTAATCGGTAATCACATCACCTACTTCACCAAAAAAAAAAAACTAATCGGTAATCACATCTTATTATATTCGAATAAAAAGTAGATATCTATTCTAAAACGAGAAAGAAGTTGTTCTCAATTAAAGAAAGCAGCGGCTTATCCCAGTCATCGTGCAGATGGTTGGCTGGTAATTTTTTTAGATATAAAATTGTAATTCATTTCTCTTTATAAAAATCTTGAATGACGTACGCAGCTGGGGCCCAGACAATTTGCCAAATTTAAATTTAATTTATTCACGTTCGCTGTCCACGTCCCCTCCCCTTGGAAAGGGAAGTGTATTTGGTCTTATAAATTAATTTTTGTACATAAAGTTACGAATATTAAAATAGTTTTGTTTAGTATGTAAAAATAATTTGTTTGATTATAATAAATAATTTATCTATATTTATTTGAACGGTTTCATTTAAATGAATTGGTGAGTCAATTTTAAATAATTGTACTAGAATAGTTTGATAAATTATTTTTGAAATTTTTTAATATTATTGTCTCGAATATTTAATAATCTATTTATCTATGTTTAAATAATTTTTCCCAGATAATTTGATTAATTATATTTGAATAATTTGATTATGTATAATTAAATAATTCAAACAATTAACATTGAATGAATTTATTGTCCTTATGATTCTTAATATTATTCTACTACCAAATCTGGTTCCAGATGAAGAAAAAAAATAACACCCCCCGAATAAAAAATACAAGAGACCAACGGACATAAATTGATCATACAAAAAAATATGGAAAACAAGGAAAAGGATAGAAGTTGTATTCATTTCGGAGGCTACCATTTGTAGAAAATTGTAAGCCTAATTTCGTTATGTTGAACCTAGGGATGTCAATTAGACCCGGATCCTAAGGGTCTACTCTATTTTAGACCCGAAGGTTCTAAGACCCGTTGACTTTGACCAGATCTTAGATCTGAATCCCGTTCGAATCTATTTTTTACAAAGGATGAGGGTATGTATATGAACCTATAGAATCCTACCCGGATTATATATACATATAATAGTCTTTACGCAGGGATGCAGGGTTTGGATGCATATACTTTTACTATTGTTCATAAACAAACCAATGTGGGGGTGACACACTCTTTTGCTTATTTGTCTCTTGCTAGTGATATCTATTGCTAATTTTTTCTTATGCTATAACATCGTTGTTAGATTTTTTTTTGGATTTGATGTAATTTGTTTGTTCTCGTTCAAAGAATTATAACTTGATGAAGATCAGAGTCTCATCATTATTATGAGTTTTAATTTTAGAATGCGTATGAACTTTGATATTGTAGTTTTTATTTTTTTCCAGTAAATAATTTTTATGTACCATAGATCCGTGGGTTGATCCTGATGCTACCTGATATTTTTGGAACCATATCGTGTCTGAATCCTGTATTTAAAAGAGGATAAGAGCAAGGATCTGGGTCCACCTTTACTATAAAAGATACGGATCTGAGTCCTGTAGATCCTACCCGAATCCCGCCTATTGTCATTCCTAGTTAGGGATGGCGATGGGTAGGGTCGGGTAGGGTATTGGTATGACCCTACTCATACCCTAGTTTAAAAAGTCAGACCCATACCCTACCCTAGACCCTTAAGATTTTTTATTACTAGATTCATACCCTTACCCTTAGGGTCCGTAGGGTCTATAGGGTCCGACCCTCGAATTAAATACAATATATTTTTTAGTATAAAATTTAACTAAATCATAATGAATATATTAAAATTTATTAAGAAATATCTTATAGATCACTAAAAATAATTAAAAAAGTCAATTTCGTAGATTATATTTCAAAATATTTAAGAAATATATTATATTTTATAAATAAAAAAAATAATAATAAGTCTAATTAGAGTTTAATTATTATTTAGTTAGGGTCTAGTTAGGAGTAAAATCTAAATTAAGATAAAAGGGTAAGGGTAGGGTAAAAATTCATATATTCATACCCTACCCTAGACCCAATCAAAGTCAACAGACCGTCGACCCACGGGGTAAGGGTAAGGTCCAACCCGCAGGGTATGGGCATTTCTGCCATCCCTATTCCTAGTTGAACCACTTATCTGCAACCTACTTTTCATGTTTCCCCTTAATTCAACATAGGTAAAAACTTACAAATAGAGTAATTTTATAATATGCATTGAGACTAAAAAATGTTGGGCCTACTTAACTTTAATTGACCAGCTTAATAAGTTGTTACCCGACATGATAATATCAACAAAAAAAAAACATGGATAATTATTAGGTTAAAAAACAACGCCAATAATTAGTCACCGACGTTTGTCTGGTACTACGTAATTTAAAAACATTGATATATTTTTCGAGAAGCGGGCAAGAAGACGTTAACCGTTTCGTTTGTCCTCCTCCACCTTTCGCCACACATTCACGAGAATGAAATGAAACTTGGTTTATGGTTAGACACAATTATAAAATGGAAAATCTAAACTTCATATTCCGAAAATTAGATATTATCGCGAGTTAATTAATTAATTAGGCCAGAGAATCTCGGGAGCCGCCATTAAAATTGGATTTTGAACAGTCGTAGATAGGAATCTCGAAGAAGAGCTCTGATTCTTCTCATCCCGGTAAGTAGAGATTCTCCAAAGGAATATCCCATCTTTTTAGGATGTAATTATTTTTATTTATGAAATTTTATTATTTAACAAAATGAAATTAACTGCCAATTCAGGAAATGCATGCAAGTGTCAGTAATCGATCTTATTTATTTCTTTTTTAGATAATTCTTTTGGACTTAGTAGTGAATTCGGGAATTTTTCGTTTGGTGGAGGTTTATTTAAGATTTTTTTTGGTAATTATAGAGGTGTTTTTATTAGTTTCGGCGGCGGTTAATTAAAGAAATTATGCAAACGGTTAAGTCGAAATTTGAGTTGTTTGCTTTGTTTTGATTGTTTGTTAAGTTCTGTTTGGATTGCAAGGAATGAGTATCGAGTCTCGATGAGTTGTACGGTTGGGATTGGCTGTGTTTGCTGCGGCGGTTGGTGGTGGGGGGACCATCGTCGATGGGTGCTCCGGAGAAGAGGATATCGGATCTCGTGGACGTGCTGAAGTCTTGGGTGTATCGGAGGGGTGAGCCGCCGGCGAGCTTGTCGAGGGACTTTTGGATGCCTGATCAGAGCTGCCGGGTATGCTACGAGTGCGACTCTCAGTTCACTGTGTTCAACCGCAAGCACCACTGCCGCCTATGCGGCCGCGTTTTCTGCGCCAAGTGTACCGACAACTCTATACCTGCTCCTCCTCCGTCGTCTTCCGATCAGCCGAGGGCGGCTCGCCAGCACGAGGAGTGGGAGAAGATAAGGGTGTGCAATTACTGCTTCAAGCAATGGGAGGAGCAAGGGTCCAAGGGTCTGGATAATGGGATTGTTAATAATGTTAATCTGGCTAGTCCCGGGATCAGTCCGTCTGCGTCACAGACGAGCTTGGTCAGCACTCAGTCCGGTTGCTCTTGTAATAGTAGTGGGAGCACTGTTGGTTCCATGACTCCCTACTCGACTGGACCTTACCAGCGCGTACAGTATACTTCCGGTGCTGGTCCATGGCAGATATCTCAAGTGGAGCAACCAGCCATTGAGCAAGAAAGTTTGAGAACTGGAGGGAGCTTTGAGCCCGCTGCCGCTGCCTTACATTCCCCTGGGAGCCAGCTGGGGTATGGCATAGACAGGCTAGTTTGATCACTTGTTTATCACTGCTGCCCATGGTCTGAGTTTTTTTCTTCTTCATCCTCGGTGCCTTTTTTTGATACTCAATTTGTGTTATCTTTCTCTTTTGTTGTTCTTTTCAGTGTCAAGAGTGACGAGGATGATGATTATGGTATTTATGGTTCGCTTCCTGACACAAGGCACTTTTCTCACTCTTATGGTTGCTATGGACCATTCAATATTGATGAGTATGCCAATATGTGCGGACCTGAACTTCAGAACGACGGAGATTACACTGAAACAAAAAGCTTGTCTTGCTCACCGTCAGCCAAGAATCACAGTATGCAGAATTCGGATGTGTCCGGTAATGCTAGGGAAGAAGCACATGAACATCGTCATCCCGACCATGGTCTTCCACTACATTCCGACACTGTGGATATGGCTGATTCTGAGCCTGTAGACTTTGAGAACAGCGGGCTTCTTTGGCTACCTCCAGAACCAGAAGATTCGGATGATGAAAGAGAAGCTCTTTTATGCGATGACAACGATGAAGATGATGGAGTGGGTAGTACAGGGGAGTGGGGATACTTGCGTTCTACAGATAACTTTGGTAGCGATGACTACCGTGTGAGGGATAAAGCAGGTGAAGGGCATAGAAAGGCTATGAAGAATGTGGTTGAAGGACATTTTAGAGCATTGGTATCACAGCTCTTACAAGCTGAAAATCTACCTGTTGCCGATGAAGACGATAGACAGGGTTGGTTGGAGATCGTAACATCTTTGTCATGGGAAGCTGCTTCCCTTCTTACACCAGACACTAGCAAGGGTGGTGGCATGGATCCGGGCGGATATGTCAAAGTGAAATGTGTAGCTTGTGGGCTTCGGAGTGAGAGGTATTCACATTTAAGAAGTTATGCATAAGAATAGGGTCCGCAAGCACTCTTAATTAATCATTGGAAATGTCTGGGGTCACTCTTTATCACACTTTGACCTTGGTCAGAAAGAAAAATTGTTGTAGGAGCGTAGAGTTGAGATCCTAACCTTGAGTATGTCATATTTGGTTGATTTACAGGAAATGTTTAGCTTTTCATCTGTTAACTGTGGTCCTGGCTGTGTATATTCTAAGCATGATACATAAACCATGTGGATTACAGTGTAATTGGGTGAGTTTAGTTAGCGTGATGCTCCTTAAATATGTATCTTGGTGAATTTGGTTAGTGTGATGCTCCTTAAATATGGATCTTGGTGACAGCGGGTGCTTTAGAGATGGGAGTAATAAGGACTGAAAAGTGCTGCTAAATTGGTATATCTATAATTGTTCGGTTCATGCATTATTTACTGATTATGAGTTTTTGTATACTAACTGGATTCATTGTTTACAGTAAGGTGATTAAAGGAGTTGTTTGTAAGAAAAACGTGGCTCATCGGCGAATGATATCAAAAATAGATAAACCGCGTCTGCTTATCCTTGGAGGAGCATTGGAGTACCATCGTGTTACTAACCTCTTATCAAGTGTCGATACTTTGTTGCAGCAGGTTTTGATTGTTTGATCCTTACCAAATCTTTTAATTAGTTTTTATCGAATAATAATCTTTTTTTAGTTTGCAGTTTCTAGGTCTTAGATCAAAGGATTTAGCTTGAAAGAAATGTCTTTTTCTTTCTGATACATCTCGCTTTCATCCCAGTCATCCAAGCATACCAATTTAATAGGCCTTCATTCTTGCAGGAAATGGATCACTTAAAGATGGCAGTTGCCAAAATTGATGCTCATCATCCAAATGTGCTTTTGGTGGAGAAGTCAGTTTCTAGATATGCTCAAGAATACCTTCTCGCCAAAAACATATCTCTTGCTCTAAATATCAAGAAACCTCTCTTAGAACGAATAGCACGATGTACAGGTGCACAAATTGTCCCTACAATTGATCATCTCACATCACAGAAAATGGGGTCTTGTGACATATTTCATGTTGAGAGATGCTTTGAGGAGCACGGCAGTGCTGGGCAAGGTGGAAAGAAGCTAACTAAAACACTTATGTACTTTGAAGGTTGCCCCAAGCCTTTTGGTTGTACGGTAAGTTATATACTATTTCATATTCTATAACATCTAGAAAATTTTTTAAGCTGTTTTCCCGTTCTCTTACTGTTTCTTTAAAGATCTTGTTAATAAAAGCGTTCCCGGTTTTGTTCATCAACTGTGTGTGTTTATGCAAGTGCTAATTGTTGCCTGCTGTAGCATATGACTTTTAGATCTTCCTGCACCAAAGTTATTAAGTTCCCAGCTTGGCCCTGGCTATGCAAATTGGAAACTTCAGTTAGAGAAACAGTTGTTACAAAATAGTCTTAGCTGGATTTATCTCTTGAACTTCTCAGATTTTGCTCAAGGGTGCGAATGGGGATGAGCTGAAAAAAGTGAAGCATGTTGTCCAGTATGGAGTTTTTGCCGCTTATCATCTGGCTCTGGAGACGTCTTTCCTAGCAGATGAAGGTGCTTCACTTCCAGAGCTTCCTTTGAAGTCTCCCATAACTGTTGCATTGCCTGACAGACCATCAAGCTTTGATAGGTCAATTTCGACGATACGTGGTTTTAGTGAACCTGCTACTGCAAGGCCAATAGGTTCTCAATCCATGGATAGTATCCTAGACCTCAAAAGGGGAACTGGTGAAATAGAAAAGTTTGGCAGACTTGTCGTCCCACAAGTCGCTTCATCTATTATTAACCATGTCACAAGTACGGCGGCAAGTTCCACTGGCTCTAGTGACCCTTCCTCCGGAACTTTGCATAGGAAGCCCACTTTAAGCCCACTCTTGTTAACGTGCCAGGAGGTCTCAGGTCCTCTCAGTGACTTTAACTTTGCCCCTGGAAGCGAAAATACAGGGGAATTCATGGAAACTCATCGAGATAAAAAATCTGATTTTGGGAAAGATGGGTTCTACAGGCATTCAGATTCTGATTGTTTTGCAACTTCAGTACTATTGGCAGAAGGTATGAGCGATAACCATTCAACTATGGTCACGGGTCATAATTTGGATCAGGAGTCATATGCCTCTATGCGTGGCAATGATAATCGCAACGAAGAGCTTGCACCCTTGAAGGAAGAATTTCCGCCATCACCTTCAGATCATCAGAGCATTTTGGTTTCTTTATCAACACGTTGCATTTGGAAGGGAACTGTCTGTGAAAGAGCCCATCTGTTACGGATCAAGTACTATGGGAGTTTTGACAAGCCTTTGGGTCGATTTTTGCGAGATCATCTGTTTGACCAGGTATTATTTGCCCTAAATGTAATATTTTCATTGATCATTGAGCATCCTAGCTTTAAGCTAATATCGACTAATTTCATCTTTCTTCGTTATGATGAATATTCATCAACTTTAATCTATATTTTCCAGAATTCCCACTGTCATTCGTGTGAGATGCCCTCAGAAGCGCATGTTCACTGTTATACTCATCGCCAGGGCAGCCTTACTATTTCTGTCAAGAAGCTGCCAGAGTTACTTTTGCCAGGGGAGCGAGATGGTAAAATTTGGATGTGGCACAGGTGCTTGAGATGCCCTAGAACCAATGGCTTCCCACCAGCTACTCGCAGGATTGTGATGTCTGATGCAGCATGGGGCTTGTCTTTTGGCAAGTTTTTGGAGCTCAGCTTTTCAAATCATACAGCAGTTAGCAGGGTTGCAAATTGTGGCCATTCCCTTCACAGAGACTGTCTCCGTTTCTACGGGTTGGTTCTTCTTACTCTAATACGCATCACTAATGCTTGTGTGGACACATTCAATATCGTCCAGCTTTTGCCTTCCTTTTAAGTTACTGAACTCTGTTAATTATGGAAAAACTTTGGTCTTTGCATGTGTTTTTAATATGAGAGTTGGTTCTTACATATACATTATTGGTTAAATATCTGCAGCTTTGGGAGAATGGTTGCTTGCTTCCGCTATGCTCCAATCAATGTTCATTCGGTTCATCTACCTTCGTCAAAAGTAGAATTTAACTATGATAACCAGGATTGGATACAGAAAGAAGCAGATGAGGTGTAACCATCTGTAATCATCGTTTTAAGTCAAGTAATTTACTCCAATTACTGGCGTATTAATGATGAGACAGTCATATGGTTTTGCAGGTGGGTCATTGGGCAGAACGCTTGTTCGATGAAGTGCAAAGCGCTCTCCAGCGAATTCCCGAGAAAATATGCGGCAGTTCATTGAAGGAACATGATGTTAATACATCTGATGCATTTAGACTGTGTATTTCGGAACTCAAAGCAATACTCCAGAAAGAAAGAGAAGAATTTCAGGTAGCTCTGAGGATCATCTTTTTCCCTTAATCTGTAATACCTGGTTAACAATGAATCAAAAAGAGGAGGAAAAAAGCAAATTCAGACGCACAGTATATGTCTGCTCCGTAATATGAACTTGGGAGTGTGATCGGAGAAAAGCTAGACTCTGGCTAGTTTAATCCGAGGCACATCGATGATTAAGTTTTGTCGCATATTAACCTTACCTATCATATATGCTGCTATCTTAATGATATATCCCGATGATTTTCTTTCTATAATAATCCGGCATAATGTAGGCAATATTCTCCCTGTATGTGTTGTGTGTAAAATGTATTATTTACTCCTTGAATTTGTTGATACTTCCTAGGAATCTTTAAGCAAAATAACATCAAGGGATCTGAAGAATGGCCAACAACCGATTGATATTTTTGAGATTAACAAACTGCGGAGACAGATACTCTTCCACTCTTACATTTGGGACCAACGGCTAGTTTATGCTTCTGGTTTAAGTAAAAGAAAGAGTGAGGGAGGCCAGAAAGTTTCTGTTCCCAAGCCTAAGGAGAAACGGGTGAATGCTGTGGAAAAGCTTGTCGAGATGGATACGGGCTATAAGCCTGGGGAAAGCTTCAACAGTTTTGACTCTTATCTTCCAGAGATGATGCCATACACAAATCTAAATCAAGGACAAGTCGTACCAATTGACCAGACTTTTGGGATTGATAAAGCCAGGTGCATGGGTCTGGATAAGAATATTCAAAAAGAGACTGACTGTTCCCTTTCTTCTAGTGATAACTTAAATGAGAAAACTGACCCTCTTGTATTTGCCAAGGGGGTAAGAAGGGTCCAATCGGAGGGGGAGTTCCGGAGGAGTGAGACTTTATCAGAAACACTAGATGCAGCATGGATAGGCAAAAGTAGCCCATCGCCTAAAGAGAACAGATGCTCAGATATGGATTCAACTCCAGTTGATGCATTTGTTGGAAATGCATATGAAGAAAGGTCTGTATTTGACAAAGAGTCGGCTACACTTGCATCTACAGAAGCTATGAGGCGGCCTCTTAATGTGGACAACATGAAGAGTGCATTGAGGATTCCATTTCCTTATTCCTATGGTTTATTCAAGAGTTCGCCAATGAGTTCTCCAAAGCTTGACATCAATGCATATACTCCTGCATACATCTCACTTTCTAGGGAGTTGGAAAGGCAAAGTGGTGCAAGGCTGCTTCTTCCGACTGGGATTTATGATACTATAGCTCCTGTCTACGATGATGAGCCTACTAGCATCATAGCATATGCACTTATCTCTTCAGATTATCATGCACAGATGTCTGATAACGGAAAACCTAGGGATTCTGCTTCTTCGCTGCTCGTTGAATCAGTAAATCTTTTTTCAGTCAACTCTTTGGAAGACTCTGCCCCGGATTTCCATAGAAGTTTTGGTTCAATTGATGAGAGCATCTTGTCATTGTCTGGGTCTCGAGGCTCCCAGATTTTGGACCCTCTTTCATACACGGATGATCTTCATGTCAGGGTTTCTTTTTCAAATGACGGTCCTCTGGGAAAGGTTAAATATACAATCACTTGCTACTGTGCAAAACGGTTTGAAGCCTTAAGGAGAACCTGTTGTCCCTCTGAGTTGGATTTCATTAGATCACTCAGTCGTTGTAAGAAGTGGGGGGCTCAGGGTGGCAAGAGCAATGTATTTTTTGCAAAAACTTTGGACGACAGATTTATCATTAAGCAGGTGACGAAAACAGAGCTGGAGTCATTCATCGAGTTTGGGCCCGCGTATTTTAAATATCTATCTGAATCAATCAGTACAGGCAGTCCAACATGCCTGGCGAAGATCCTTGGGATCTACCAGGTATTTGTTTTGTTCTTAAGATCAAGTACATCCTTCATTACTTTGGGTAGTGCTACCCCTTTAAAGTCTTCATGCATGGTACACTACAATATTATGAACATTAATTGATTTGTACCAAAGTTGCACAAATGTTTCTTCTAGTCTAGTGATTACAGATTTTAAGCAGGATGCCTCGAGTTTGTCTGCAAAAGTAGTTCAAAATTGTGTTAGTTGATTAAATCATATTTCTTCTCAAATGATGCTTGATTATTCTTTTTAACTAATGACTACCTTCTGGCGGTTGAACTTTCTTCAAGGTTGTGTCGAAGCATGTTAAAGGGGGAAAGGAAACGAAAATGGATGTTTTGGTAATGGAGAATCTTCTGTTTAAAAGAAATATAACAAGGCTCTATGACCTCAAGGGGTCTTCGCGGTCTCGATATAACCCTGATGTTAATGGGAGCAACAAAGTTCTACTTGACCAGAATCTGATCGAGGCAATGCCTACATCTCCAATTTTTGTTGGAAGTAAGGCGAAAAGATTGCTAGAGAGGGCTGTCTGGAATGATACTGCATTTCTTGCTGTAAGTTGTGATCTGACTTCTATATGCTTCCTAGTTCTACCAAAATGCTGTCATTATGCCTTTTCTAGGTCCTCTCCCGTGTCCCTGCAGGACACCTCGTCACGTAAGATATTTGATGGTCTTGACCCTCCAGGGTTTTACGAGGAATAACTGTAGCTCCTATCTTTTTCAATAGCGCATAATGGATGTTTAACTCAGTTTAAGTTGAAATCTGGGTATCTTTGTGTATCCTCTCCTGTTGTGATAATAACTGTTGCTGTTTTACATTGGTAGATTGCTAGGATCGGCTTTTCAACTATTAGATGAGGGATTATATCTTCTGGTTGAAAATGTTATGTTCGCATGCTTGTGTGAAAATATTGACAAGCTTGGGCTTTTTTTCCTTCCTCTTATGCCCTATGACGGTTGTCGTGTTGTTCGTACTCGCTAATCTTGTATATGCATCATCTTCCTATACAGTCTATTGATGTGATGGACTACTCGCTTCTAGTTGGTATGGACGAGGAAAAGCATGAGCTGGTGCTCGGGATTATTGATTTCATGAGGCAGTATACATGGGACAAACACCTCGAGACTTGGGTGAAGACTTCCGGTATACTTGGTGGGTCAAAGAACGCAACTCCAACGGTGATCTCACCCCAGCAGTACAAGAAACGATTCCGGAAAGCCATGAGTACATATTTTCTGATGGTGCCCGATCAGTGGTCTCCAACCACCACAACCCCCACGGGACCCCATTCAGACATCAATCGGACCTCGGTCAACTGATGTTGTGAAATAACCTGATGTACAGCTCTAGATCCCAGTATTAAACACTCCTTGATCTGTCTTGCTCTGTTACAATTGCACCCTTAGGCTTAATACAGTTTTCATTTAAGGTTGCCTCTTATTTTACAGAGGGAGATTAGTATTAGCAGTTTTCCTCCCTTCAGAAAATTGTACAAAACGACTTTTACTAAAGCACATAAACTCTACTTTTCCCGCTTCTGTCAGCATGGATTGCTCAAGAAAAACACTAGGAGTGAACACAAAATGAATCGACGAATCATCGGAAGACCAGCAATTGTTTCCTTACAGATACTTGAAATGTCGAAAATATGTAAAACCTTTATTGTTGGTTAATATTGTGACTAGATACAAGCTACTACCGAAATGTATATCGTTGAAGGATCTCGCCAAAATGCTCCATGTCGAAAACAGATCTCAATCCTTTACATCGCTTACACCTTCAGCGGCAATCTGAAATCGTGCTTCAGCTTCAGCCAAGCAAGGGGAACTTATCACTTTGCATATGCGTTCCTCCCCTCTCCCCTTCCGTAGAGCAAGCCTATGACATGTATGCAACACTAGTCAGTAATCTTGAGAGTTAACGGATGGTCCCGAGTCCTTAAGGATTCGAATCCGAGACGAAAGAGTTTCGAAGACGAACCTTGTTGTAGAAGCATGTGCCATGATATTGCCACCAATAGGCTTGATTTGAGGCCCGGCAAATAGAGCAGATCCGTCGACTTGTGCAACCACTTGATTTGTAATGACAACGGCAACACCAAACTGCAACAGAAAATGAAAGCTGCCCTAAAATGGACCGTTCGGAACAGCTTTTTCTGCAATAATGTGATCAGAATATACAAGCCTACCTCATCGGCTAATTTCTGAAGGCTTCTGAGGAACTTCGCCAGGTGCATTTGTCGGGCTGACAGTTCCCCTCTTCCTGAGAAGTCTGTTCTATACAAAGCAGTGGCACTGTCAACGATCATGAGAGCAAACCTACAAGAATATCGGCCAACAAGATTGTTAGTACAATACGAAGCAACTAATACACTGATGAAGCACTTATACAGTGTGCTCTGTACATGTTCTCTCTTGGCAGTCTAGAAATTAAGCGAGGTTTGTCAAGAAGTACATGCTCCAAAAGTGCTAAATCAGATTCATTAATATGTTCTATATTTACAATGGAAAAAAGATGGTAAATCTTTTCAAACTGGAGGTACAGAGTAAATCTCAAGGGGAGCACGCCTGAGAAACAACCATTAGAAGTATATAGATAGTTACCTTGTTTCTACCATCATTGAGGCTGCTTCAAGTAAGAGCCTTGATTGATGGTCGGTATTATATGCTCGTGCATAGGCCACATTCTCTAACACATCATTTCCATTCAATCCAAACCTGTGATCCTGGAGCTATTAAGCATTGACAACAAGAGGGCACATGAATTGTGTGTTATCAAGATTGCCAATGTCGGCTACCTGTCAGCTATCTGAAGGAGTCTTTGTGGTCTGAATGTACCCTCGGCATCTATGTACAATGCTTTTCCCTCACCACCACCTTGATCCAGTGGAAGCTGAAACAATAGGTTAGAAATTAGAAAGTAAACAGTGATACAAGAGTTTCCAGATAAGTTATTTGTGCTCATTGCCAATAGCTCGCACCATGGGCCATAGTTCACTAGTCTTTGGCTGTAGGGGAAACCTTAATTAAACACCCAACGAAAAGCTTCAGCAAGTTGCATGTAAAGGAAATCTGATGGATAAGATCAAACTTGTTTGTTGATATGAAAAATATAAGTGCTTACTTGGCAGGTTACACAGAGTGTGTGACAGAGCTGAGTCTTTCCAGAACGGAACTCGCCATATATTTCAGTGATTGAACCTGTCTCAATCCCCCCTGCACAAAACTGGCCTCGTCAGTATACCCTTTAAAGCATCACCATGTTTGTTACTATTGAACCATCACACCACAATTACGAACCAGTACATCAAACAGATGGTGTACCAGATGAGATAACTAAGTTGTCTAGCCTGTTCCAAGACACCTACCTTCCAAAACCTTGTCAAGTTCTCTTGATCCAGATGTTATTTGAATTATTTCTAGCCGTTGAGCATGGAGTTGGCTGGCACTGGTAAAACCCAGAGGCACCATTTTGGAAGCTTCAGATCACAAAGAAGAAAGATCCATAAGAAACACGACAAGTCAAGCAAAGAATGATGGAGAAACTAGAAAGCCAGACAAAGAGAGAGCATTACCGGCTTCCAAGATTTTGTCGACTTTAGCTTCACTAATGCCTTTGATTTGCAAAAGCTCTTTCCTGGGGGAATAAGCAACAGCCTCGACGGTGCAAAAACCCGCATCTTTGAGCTTCTTAACATCAAGTGAAGCAATGCCAGACTCCTTCAATGTCCATCAACATGTGAAGAGAAAACAATTCAGCCCCAATAGAATTCAAAAAACCCTAATCAAGAAAGCTTTTTCAAGAATAAAGAAAACCCAATTCCCTTCGAGCTTCGATTGAGGGCAACAAACAAACATAATCCTACATTCTAATCAAGAAGCACCAATTTTAGGTACATCCAAATAAAATCCAATAGACAACCTTTCTGACCAGCCTTTCTCCAGAAATTCAAGTGCCCATTTCCTCCAAGACCCTAATAATTCCAAAAACAACAAAAAGATTGAAACTTGGAGAAGATTTTTTTTCTTCTCAAGTACCTAACCTGGAGGTGTTCGACAGGGAAGGGGCCCTGCTGGACCTCCTCTACCTCGGCGCCGTTCTGTTCTTGCTGGTGTTGACCCGCTTTCGGGTCCCGAATCTGCTGCGCCATCACTCGCGAGGAAGGAAAGCGGGTTTAGGGTTTCCTTGGCTCGGAGGAGAAGAAGAAGGGGAAGACCGAAGAGCGGGAGAAATGGGTTCCGTTCAAAACTGGCAGAAGAGAAGGGCGCCAAAACTAGGAACTACGAAATGGAAAAAGCTTGCTCTGGAAGTTAAAAGAAACCCTTTTTCTTGGGTTAAGCCCATTTTAATTTCGGCCATTCTTTGTTACAATGGGCCTGTCAATATTTGTTAGCAAGTATTGGGCCTGGGCTTCCGATTTTTGTTGCATTTTCTTTATACCTGACCAGCATTTGAACCTTGGTCACTCCAAAGCCCACCTTTCTTTATATTACAGAGTAAAAAAAAAATTATACTACTGTAACGTACAGTATTTTTTTGTGGATTGATCTCCTTTAAAATGAAAAATTATTTAAAACACTATAAAAAAAACTCTCTATAACATCAGAAATAATCTTTAAGCAATTTTCCAAGGTTTTTTTTTTCCTGTTTCTTCTAAGGTCTTGTTATTAAAAGCATTCCAGTCTCACCAAAATAATAACAATTCCCGTTTTGTTCATTAACTATGTTTATGCAAGTACCACCAAAAAAAAACTATGTTTATGCAAGCGTTCTTTGTTGCATCACAGTTGCTAAGTTCTCAGTTTGGCCCTGGCTATGCAAATTGGAAACTGCAGTTAAAGAAATAGTTGTTGCAAAATGATATTTTTCGTGAATAAGATAATCTTTTTCAAGTGATATGTTTACTATATTTCCAACAATATCAATTTAGACAGGTTTAATGTACTGTTAAAGTAAATACTCTATGGTAATTTTTGTTGTTGTTTAAGGCAATTTATTTGTATTTTTGTTATTGTTATAAACACACAACAATGTTAAATATTTGTTGAAATAATTTTGGTTTTTAAAAAATTCTACGTGCATGACTCCAATTAAGACCTAGACGGTGATTTTGGAAACTATATGGTCTAAATAAAATAATTAAGACCAATTTAAGGCCTATATTATCTAAAATTATGTTATAGTTAGCGACTATTTCTGCAAGTTCGAACTCCGAACCTTCTTAATAATTTATGTTTGACCATATCTCTATTGTTTATAGAGACACGAACGTAGTTTCTTATATTGAAGGAATAATAGAACACAGACGGGACAGACGAAAACGAAATATAAAAAGCGCGATAAAGATTGATTCAATGCCATCTCATAATTGGGTAGCTAACTAGTTGTTATCAATACTAATTATCAGGATTTGGCTCGTCTAGTATTTTTCAGAAATTTAATAATCATATTTATGCAAGTGCCACAGCTCAAATCCATCCAGCTCGATGATGAAAAAGACGGATGGACTGGGATTTAAGACCTGTGACACATAGATTAAGAGTAATTTATGATGGAAAAGTTCATGTAAATCAACCAATTAAAGTTTAAATTTGGTAAAAGTTTATAAAGCAGACAAAATCCTTCTAACTAAACAATAGTTTTTGGTGTCCTTAAAAAAAAAAATTTTTGGTAGGAAATATTTCATAAGTAAAAATAGTTACAACCTAGATGGTGCAGTACTCTTTTTCGAGTTTGCAATCCCGGACGTTGTTAAAACATTATTGCAATAAGGGTAACGGAGAAATACTAATTATAACTAATGATGCGTAGTTCAAGTTGGTGATACTACTAATCTCACATCAGATTCAAACGACTTAATGGGCTAATTTTTTCGGTGAAGAAAGTTATGGATACCATAAACTACAACTGCTAGAAAAACATTCATTTTAAACGATATGAGAATATATTAAACTTTTGTGGGTGAATATTTAATTTAGATGATTGAACTTAAAAAAGGCTTTGGATTTTATTTTTTCTCTTAAGTAATGTTTTTTTTTTGGGTAAGAAGTGCGATTTGAAACACAACACGGCCTTATCAAAAAGAACTTAAGATTTGTTGTCATACTTATCTTGCATTGGTAGAATATATTAAATTTGAATACCCGAATTCTGAAAAAAATATTGTAGACCAATTAATATGACAGTGCTTTATTTTAATCTCTTGTCAACACGTCAGTTAGGAGTTTGACAACGATCAAGTACCATGAAAAATCGTGGCAGGGAAATTGCCTGTGTGTACATCGTCGGACAAAGCAACAATGTGGACTTAAAGAGACTGCATGGTGGTAAAGCACCTTATTATGTCACCTCCGGGGGTTAGAGGGGGAGTATTAGTCAATTTGATTGATTAAAATTGAAAAGGCCATTTTAGCTGGCTTTTCCGAAAATAATTAGATTGGATTGGACCACCCTTCTTAAATTTATTTTTTTTTGAAATGACAACTTATCGGTGATTGGTTGACTTTTCATATAATGTCATAGTGATCATTCCTGTGAATGGTCACCATTCATACTCGGCTCGGGGGTGGATAGCTACTAGGTTCCGTGTTTTCTGGGGCGGACAGATTTTGAGAGCAGATGAATATTAAGTGCAATGTACATATTATATATCACTGTACATATTAATATAATAACTCAACTAATAACAAAAAAAACCAACTCCAAGCTTTTGCCGACACCGTCCACCCACCTTTTTTCTAATATTTGGATTATCCAAATATCTACTGAACTTATATAAACTCAGTCAACTATAAAACACGACAAATTTGTCTTTATCAACCTCCGAATTTCGATTCGGATGTGTATTTTACTTATATATGTATTCCATCTCAGAGCTTATGACTTCAGTGTTTAATTAGTTCTCTTGCATGCGGTCAAGAAAAAGTGATGAATATTCTTTAATAGAAAATAAGAAAGTGATGAAAGAAAGGCAAAGGGAACCTCTGTTGTGGACCACTATCAATAGTCTCATAGCTTAGTTACTTATTCTTCAACTTCATAGCATTATCCGAATTTATACTTATTAAGTTTTTCTCGTACATCAATGAGAACTTTCTTGCAAATCACTAAGTTTTATGTAAATACTTAATAGTCGACTTTTTATTGGAAAAAGGACAGATTTAGTGTATATATACATTCTCTGGCATTCTAGTATAAGAAATTTAAATTTAACAGTTGCAGTTACAGAAAATTACAAACGTATGCATCCCACTAGAGCTTTAACGAATTTTCGATAATGAAAAAAGACAAATTCTGTACTAGATGTAACGAGCCCCCTTCCCATCTGATCACTGCAAACCGGAGACGAACGTCACTCCGGTGGACGGCAGCCAAGAGGACCCCGAGATGAAATTTCCGACAGTGAACTTGGACGCCTCCGGACCTCCAAGCACATGGTAACCAGGCCAATTTACCCTCTGCGAGGTTGCAGCTCCGGGCCCCGAATTAGCGTACTCCGCAAAGTACAACGTCTTCGAGTAGGAACCCGACCCGGGCCATTCGACCCATCCGCGGGACGAAATGGAGTCGTCTATGCTCGATTCCATCACGACGGCCCTGGAATACTGTTTCCAGGGCCGTCCCAAGTAGGCGCTTACACTATGTCTAAGGGGGAAATAGTCCGACCCTGCAGCGATCTTGCAGCGCTGCAGGACGAACCCCGTATTTTGTCCGGGGTCTGTCCTGCCATGCGCAACGATCACGTTGTAGCTCGACCCGTGACGCGGCTTCCGGAGCACAATGCTGCAGCTCTGGAAGACCGCGGCCGCGTTTCCGAACAAGAAGTCGATGGTCCCGTAGATGTCGCATTCCCTGTAGAATTGGCGGAGGGCCAGCGCGTAGACGGTGTCTTGGTACCCCGCGATGCTGCACCTGAAGAAGACCGAATGGTCGGATGACACGTGGATGGCTAGGGCTTGCAAGCCTTCAGGTCCGGCCGTGTTCTGGAACCCAATGTCGCGAGCGATGAACCCGTCTCCGGTGACAGCTTCACAAAAAAAAAAAAACCAACAAATTGAAAGTTAGTATCAATATTGAAAGAATTGAATAAACGCCAATTATCCGGAAATGGACAGACTGGATCTATTTGGCGTTGTTGATGTTGCGTTACGACACGATAATCTCTAATTAAAAATTCTTATTCTGAGTACGAACAAGAAAGAATTTAATAACCTCTAAGTTTTAATAATTAATAGTTAATGCTAAATTTCAATCTTACTTTTCGTGAAAGTGATATAAATAATATATTTTTGTGCATACTACAAAAGTTTCATCATAAATAAATACTAATCTAAGTTATAAATATTTTAAAGTTTCATCATAAGTTAGATGTTAGTAAAATATTTTGAAAGTTAATAAATCATGTAAATTTTCAATGAGATATTAAGTGTGATAGTTATTAATATATATATTTTTTGATGACTTATACATAAACAAAATAATTTTCTGATATTTGAAAATTATACCAATGATATCACTTCAAAGGTTTTAATATGTACACGAATTTAGATTTTTTTGGGTTAAGATAACATTAACGTTAGGTGGATTAGACGTGTGTTATGCTCGAACAAATGGTGACAGACAAATTGTGGTCGTATTGATCAATTTCCCTGCTGATTATATATTCACTTTTTTGGGCGCTTTGGCAAAATAATAAAATAAATAATTGTTCTGTTCTTGCCGACAGAGAAGTCGCGTATTTTTGTGGGTGTACTCATTATTGGTTATATTCCTTTTTTTTTAAGTAATTATATTCCAATTTGGTCCGCGTAGACATTTCTCCTGGACCAAGATTGACCGAAATCCAAACAATTTACAAAGACCAAAACTCTAAAATGTTTGAAAATTCTAGCATGGAAAAGTATATATCTCGGACCAGAGTTACGGTATTTTAAATCTCTCTTATTGCAATATCATAATGCCTAGCTAATCGTGCATTTCTGTGTGTAACTAGGTAGTTAGCATGTTAATTAAATGTCCGTATATAAACACGATTAACCAACATAAATTTGTTTTAATTTAATTAAAATATTTCAAGTTAAAACCATTAAGATACTTATAAAAAACTGTTTATCATATTTTAAATATTTTATCCAATTCGAACGAGAGTTATATAATTCCGATTAATATTAACTAACGATCCCACTAAAAGAAGATGTATACTTACTAAATGTGGCGGATCCAGGCATGGAAGATCCCCCATTAACACTGTCATCACCAGTAATAATAGTAGAATACTTCCCATCCCCAATCAAAGTAATCCCATCTTTATTAGTACGAATCTTCTCCTTATAAACTCCCGCCTTCACGTAGATCACGAATCTGCCACCCGACGCGGCACTTATAGCCTGGGAAATCGTCGCATAATCCCCACTCCCATCCTTAGCAACCACAGCATTCGCCTTGATACCTAACAAAAAAATAAAAATATAAAAAATTGACGGAACTTCGGGTTAGAGATGTTACTTGATATAAAAAAAATTATTTATATGAAAAAAATATTATCCTTGACACCTGTGGCTTGCAGCAATTTCCTCTCCCTGATCGACAACCATCCAGGGAACTGGGAGTGTGCTTCGTCTTTATTGCCATTTTTTGCCACCTTTTTGTTGCTACTTCGGTCCGGTACGAGGTTGTTGACGAGGGATAGAACGTTGCTGCCCAGTCTAGCGAGGTAGCCCATCTTGTCGGAGATGTGGTGGGTGAGCTCAGGGGAGAGGCCGAGGTTGTCGGCGGAATCTTTGCAGGCGTCCTGGAAGGTTAGGGCAGCACTTACCCACGTTTGTATGTCCTCTTTGCTTGTAGTTGGAGATTCTTTGAGGGCAATTAGGGCTTGGTCCAGCCTTTTCTGTGACATGCTCATCAGCTCCGTACAGTGATCTACAAGTGCGGAACATAAATATTCCTCAAATCAAAGTTCGAAGGATTGACAATAATAAGCAAATAATTAACTTACTCTGTTATGTTTAAATATCAAAATTCAACAGAATAATGGACAGATAAAATTTGTACACTTATAAACAAGCTCGTCATAATTTTATGAATGATAAATTTATTACACTTGTAATTCTGGTTGTAAAATCACTACGTTGAAAATTATACTAAACTGAGAACACTCAATACACGTGTTGTTATAATATTAAAAGTTTCTGTTACCTGTTACGGATTCTGAACGTTTCGATACAAGAGACTGAGTATCCAATTTGGAAGTGGGTATGTGAAAATATGAAGTGGGCAGTTTGGATTCGGATAAACTCTTGTTGACAAGGGCCGAGATGAAATCGTCAGGCTGGTGATTTAAGTTCATCAAAGTTGTGACACAGAGAGCAGGATATTTAGCCATTGCACATTTTGAATACACTCGTTGTTGGTAATCAACTATGGCCGCTCCTGAAATTGCAAAAGATGGGGCAATTGCAAATAAGGACAACACCAATAGAGCCATCCAATTTGAAGTTACCTTCATTTTAGAGGATAAAAAATTGAGTACTGCGTGTAACAAATTAATGTTGGTGGGAGAATGATGTAGTAGTGTATTTTCTAGGGAATGGCTATGGATAAAATGGAGTGAGGTGGAAGGGGTATTTATATTGTTGCAAGTGGCTTATCCAATTAAATAATTGATGTATCTAGATCAATGAGTCAATGTAAGGTTAACCATAACAATACACTTTTTCTGTCCACAATTTTTTCTCACTAAGTTTTGTCGCTTGAATTTTTTTTATTAGCTCGACAGTTATAACTTTGTCTTTGAGGATTCCACAAAAAGTGGGTTGTAAATATATAATTAATAAAATTAAATTTATTTAAATATATTATTCTAACTTAATCAAGAAATTCCAAATCAAAATAATTAAAAATGCATTAGTGTTAGATACTTATTAGAATGATGCTTCATCATTCAAAATAATTTTTGAATCATATTTGAATTAATCACCCTAATAAAAATAACATATTATCAAAAAATTTAGATAATGGTTGTATTAGACTATCGAGAGTAGAGAGAGTTTCACACTTTCGCTACTGGCGTGTGCAATGCACGCATCAATAAAGGGCGAGAGTGTATCTGCCAAGCTTCTGATTTCATGCTCATGTTCCATGTAGTGTCTTTGTCTACGTGGAATGGTAATTTGGTAAATATTATGTAATTTTGAATAATATAAGCTTAGTGTAATTATGTAATTTGGCAAAATTATGTAATTATATGATTTATAATTTGACAAAAACTATATAATTTTACCCAAATACTAATTATTTTTGTTATTTTAGAATTAATTTTAATATTTTTTAATCAGTTCTTTGTCATATTTTAATACAATTAATTATATTAGAAAAGCAAAATTGATATAAACATATAATCGAGAATGAGAGGGGAACACAGAGATGTAGGGGCTAAACTGATGTGCATAAAAAAGTGCAAAGACGAATACTTTGCGCGAGTACGGATGGTCTTAGAAAACCACTTGAGGGAATATTACAGTTAGTTTGAAAGTCTATTTCTTGCTGAGCTAGGACAAAGGAGTGGTTCTCAGTTGTCTGTCTTTTTCAGTTAAGCCCGATGTGTACACACTTTTCCTCGTTGGCTTCTCCTGCTGTGCAGTTCGTTGCTTTTTCTTTCTTTTCTTTTCTTACGTGCCAATATATTGCGGGTCAATGGCCAAATAATTTTCTATGTTGTGTGAATTGAATTACTCAAATCAGATCATTTTAATTGGTGACGTCAAAATTATACTATAATTTATACCCACAATGCATATGCATTCATTTATTACTTTAATAAAATTTCAAATTTGAGTCATTTAGAATATAGAATATCATTAGGATACCTTTATCACTTTTCAAAATTCCTATCAGATTTAAATTTCAATTATTCGACCGAATAAATATGGACAAATTGTTGTGTTATTATCTCTTCTGTGTTTTAAATAAATTTGTAACCTTCGTTTAACTTTCTTAGCCTAAGTGCACAACATAATTAATAAGTGCATGATAAATATTAAATAATACGCATAATTATTTTATGTCACATGTATTGTAATATTTTAGATATTATTTTTTCAGGAAAAAAATATATTTAGCCGCTCGATTTTGTTTGAAAAATCACACAAACTGATTGTGTTTTGTAGTTGAGCACAATTTATAAATGTAAAAATTATTAGTCATCTTCAGTTTTGAAATGGATATAAAATTGAGATGTCAATTATTGTGCATTACATCATTTTGGAAGAAGTAGCTAGGTCATCATTAATGGGTTAATCAATTGAAACCCAACTGTATGTAAATAGACTCATCCTTTGATTTGGTCTACTTAGCTACCTCTCTTCGTACGTAAACAGACTAACCCTTGCTTTATAATTAATTACGTTTTCCTAAAGCTACCATGTGAAAATGTTTCTTTGATTTCAACACTGAGACTGATTATTGATTATTGGTTGTTGTTGCTTCATTCTCGTTGGTTTAATATAGACGACACGAACACGGTCTTTCTCGTTATATCGTCAAATTAGAAGGAAAACATAGGTGAATACAAGTACCAGGTGTCAAGTACTCCCCTCCAATTCAAAGTACTAACCCTACACTGGAAACTAGCTCCTTCCAAATACTTCACGAAGCTGAGTGGGGTACCTATGTTATGGAAAAAATATATGGTTCATGTATAAATTTATTTTGCCTAATGATCGGTTACAATTAAATTTAAAATTATTTCATTTTCAAAATGAATTCAAAAATATTTTAAGTACACTACTAATTCAATTTTTAGAAGTATTTTTATTTTATTCAAAAAAATATATTGTTTTGGTTGTTCATAAAATGCATTTGCCAAAATATGTCTAGTGGAGTTTGCTCTGATTAAAATAAAATCGACACAATTTTATATGGTAATAATTTTGAGATCAAACCAATTGTTAACATGTAATAATTAGAATTAATTTTTTAACCCCGATAGGTCGAATAGGTCGATATGCAAATAAATTGTACATATTAAATGAACTTCTCATCCAACTAGACACATTCCTAACTAATCTAGCAAAGTTCAATTTAAAATTGTAATCCTACATATATAATTTGTTCATTAATCTTCATTGAACTTTTATTATTAGTTGACATATTTTTCATGATATCCAAATACTTAAAATTAATCTTCACAAAAATATATAATATTCAAGGACTTTCATTTAAGCTATAAGTCTTAATAATACTATTTGAAAAGTGCATACACGTATGTTATCTAGTTGATCCCTCCAGGCGGGCCTTCAATTAGTTAATATTTCGTTGTCTCATAACATGATGACCCGTTTTGTTTCATCTTGAAACGAAGTTGGAACCACCTGGACTCCGGGCACTTTGTGAACCATGCATGATATAAACAAACCGACTGAGGGGGCACAATCAATTTCGTCGTATTACAATACCTTGGGATTAGGGTTGAATTTGAACAACGGTCCTACCTCAGATGAAAAAAATTTAAGAAAATTTTAAGAGATTTGCTTATGAGATTCATGTCAATAAGCTATATTTTTTCTAGCAAATATAATGAAAGAATTATAAGATCATGCCAGGTTGAGCTGAAGTAATTTATGATTGGTTACTTTCTATCATATTTCTGAAGATTTGTAATACTAAAAATGAAACATGTTAAAAAAAATCATGATATAGTAATCACACGATGACATCTTTCATGTATAAAATAAGATATTCGTAACATAATTTCGTTTTGAGATTAAATTATTGGAGCCGTACGAGAAGTCAGATCAAAGAACTGACCAAATTTAATGCCGGGACATCGTGGAATATTTGAGCAACCAAAGAAGACATTTGCACATGCATGCTCGAGACAGTATGAAGGGGAAAGTCCAGGTGGCATTTCACTCACCAACCACCGAAAAAACAAAATAGACTAGCAACACAAGAAACTTAGATGTCTTGTACCTTTTCCAATAGTTCATAATTTTATCCGAGTTTGACACATGTCAATATATACAACACCATAAAACTTATATTTTATAAATATTTTTTTATTAATTTCAAATAAAATTACAATATAACACTAATATAAAGTGTACATTATTTATACGAATATTATTAATCAAAATCATGTAATTTTTTTTGAACAAATGCTAAAAAGCTTGTAATGGAACGACAAAATATTATAAATATTGAAGTCAAATGTTTAATCCTGTAGTTGTCTTTAAAATAAATTATAAACAAAGAATTACATACAGTACTATCCCAAAATTTTCATGCGTAGATCAGTTAATCCACGACTCTCTTCATCTAGAATATTGTTTTTAGGAAAGTAGGGGCAACGCCTTCGTATATTAATGTAAATGGTCGCAAATATTCTACTTAGTGCAGGATATTCTCTCGACCTCTTGCAAAGTTATGATCATAAGTTTCGTCAAACAGAAACTTTGTAGAAAAAAAATTTGTGGTAGGAGAAAAGTCACTCATGGGAAAATTTCCTTCCTTGATATTTGGTATGTCACAAAAGCTGACCTTACACTATCATTACCAATTATAGAACGTGGAAATGCTACATTCTCAATGTCATCTAACATAAGAGTAATAACCGTTGCAGTTGAAACCCGAAGAAAATGAAAGCTAATAGATTTAGAAAAGCCTAAGTTGGACAACACGTACCTCCCTATCTCTTTGCACCTCTTGCTGGATGTGAATCAATATGAGCCTAATAAATCCAAACTCACCGATAACTTCATGGTTGGCATCGGATATATGGAGAGAGCTGCAATAATAATTTGTGAAAACGTTGTGTGACCCACAAAGGACAGCGTATCCACACACCATCTTTATAACCTATCGTGAACCTTGTCGATGATGAAGGATAAGAAGTACTTCGAGTTTCTCGTTCATGCAATAACAACACGCCCAAGTAATTTATCATGTTCTTAGTAAGGGGAATCCTCATTGATGCGCTAATTCACAAGCCAGGGAGTTTCAATAGGACCTGGGTAACAATATAAGCCTTTGATCTAGTAGTCTCACCAAATAGAAATAAATCGTAGCTTGATCTAGAATGTTTGCCGCACCATAATTTTTGATATATTTCTAAATAAATTATAATTATAATGTGCCGTAATCAACAAATCAACATGAACCAGTTTTTAATGTGTTTTGACCTCACTTATATACTCTCTGAAACTTATCAAATGAGTCATTCTTATCTTAATTGTTAAATACTGCCTGATGATAATCTCGACTGGTCCATTTTGTTTTTTTCCTAGACGCCTTGGCTAGTCCATGAAGATAATATTCCAAGAGGACCAAACTCCCTGAGGAATTTATTCACCTCTATATTAATTGCATTTGTCTTGGTTTATTTTTTAGCCTCTTATCTATTTTATGTGGACGATATCATCCGATTAAGTTAGGTTTCGAGTAATGATGGAATATATAAGCTGAAGATGTATGGTATCCAGGATTTCATCCTGAATTGAAAAGATTAATATGTTTTTATATAAGATGTCGCTGAGGACATCCATTGATTAGCAAAAAAGCGTCAATTGTGTTGTTAGTGGCATATCTTCTTCGATCAATCATCTAGTAGATAGCTTTTCCTCATTATATATGTGGTGGGATATGACCTAATCTATTATAGGGAACATGCATTAAAATAGCAACAACCCATGCTGATTTATGAAACAACAGGAGGAAAAATTAGGCTTGGTCTTGTTGGCCAATGAGAAATTCTTTAACATCAATAGTCGAACTAGTAGGGTAACTGATTTTCTTTTTTATAAACTTAAATTTTAATTTTATTAATATATATGATATCATAGAGATAACAATATCAAAATAGATCTTATACTGATCGATTATGATCCAATCAAAGTTAATAACATTTCTATTGAAATTAAGGAAAGCCTCGATTTATTTCTTGTATAAAATAAATACCCAAGTGGTACTATAAAAATCCAAACTTACTTTAAAGTTGGTCAAATTGACGATAAAATTAAGTAATTGAACAAAATATTTAAGAAAAAGTTAATACCAACATGTTCATGGGCTGCATGTTCTTATGATCGTCTCTTAGTCTTCTTGGTATATTACGGGGCTAGGGCTCACTCTAAAACGGGCCTAGGATGGCCTCTACTCTAGTGGGGGCCTGGCATGCACAATTTGGCAGGGTTTTAAAAAACGATCCGGAGGTCGACTCGGATTAAGGTCTGACCCCAGGTCAACTGGTCTGATCGGCCTAACTATCGATCGAATCAGAATTATTTTTCCTTCATATTTTAATGTAATTTTTGAAATATAGATAGGTGTATAAGAAAATAATCTACAAATTTTACAAAAAATATATAAAAATATCAAATTTCTGGTCGAATCGCCTGGTCCGTCCCAATTTTTTGGGAAAATCGCCCAGTTCGATCGGAAATTGGGCAGTTCGCAAGGTTACCATTTTTTCATGTAAACTCAAAATGATTTGGGTCATGATTCGTGGTCCGACCGATGGTTCCACCGGTCGGACCGTGTTTTTTAAAACACTGCAATTTGGGAAAGCAATATCACCGGATATTTATAACTGATAGAATCAATTAATTTAGTTTTGAATTGATTTTTTTTCCACAAACAACTTTCGTCCCTCAATTATTCGTGACCATTAAAAATCAGTTGTCATTCTCTCCATAAAAAAAATTGATGAGAAGAAAACCACAAACATAAAATTAAATAAAAGCACAAAGTGAATCCAATCCAACCTCTCTTAAAAAATTGGCTAGTCTCTCTCAATTGGTCCTAACCCAACAAAGATATATAAAATAGCTATTCCACTTGTAGATTTTTTTTTTCCACGTACAGTTTCAGACCCGTTACAACAGAAGACAATAACTCATTCCGAATTAAATTCTTTCCGCTCTTTCGCTTCCCTAACATAATTTATAATCCGAAATGGACTTGAGCTCCCGAAGCAGCGATCCAATCTCCCTGCAAGAAGGGTGCAACCGTGAACTTCTCAGCCTCGTCCTTGGTCAGGACATGGACACCGGGCCACTTGACCCGGTTGGCGGTCGATGACCCTGGTCCACTGTTGTTAAACTCCGCGTAGTACAATGTCTTGAGCCCGAAGTCACCCATCCACGGCATGTACCCGTCAGGACTAATAAAATCCTGAATCGTAGATTCCATGAAGATGGTCCTCGAGTACTCCTTCCACGGTCTCGCAAGGTAACTCTTGGTCGTTGTCTTGACGGGGACCAAGTCCTTGTCGGCCTCGATCCTGCAATTCTGCAGCACGAATCCTGTTGCCTCGTTCGGGTCGATCCTGCCGTGCGCTGTGACAATGTTCTGCTGGTTGTCCATCGGTTTCCTGACCGTGATCAGGCAGTTTTGGAAGATCGCGGCCGCGTCGCCAAAGATGAAGTCGATGGTTCCGGTTATGACGCAGCTTCGGTAGAATTGACGATGAGTTTGCGCGTATAGCGTGTCTTGGTACCCCTCGAATCGGCAGTTCAGGAAAACGGCACGATCTGACTGGACCCGGATCGCGACAGCTTGGTGACCGATAGCGCCTGCGGTGTTCCTGAATCCTAATGCTTTGGCTATAAATCCGTCCCCTTCGACCGCTGCACAACACAGATCAATTGTGTTTATGATTCCGGATCCGAATCTGAATCCGAGAGATTAGAAAATTTCTGTTACTGTTTAATGTTACGTACCGAATGTGGCTGTACGGAATGTCTGAACTCCAGCTGCAAAATTTTTGTTACCGGTGATAATGCTCTTTTGTGATCCATCACCGTACATTGTTATATTAACCATTTTTTTTGTTACCAATGGGGCTTCGTCGTAAACTCCTTCCTTGATATAGATGATATACCTGCAATATTCTCGTCGAAATACACTCATCAGGTTACAAGATTCAGGAAAGACGAATTCAAATGAGAATAGATTTCGTACCTTCCAGTGTATGTTGCTGGTATGGCGGCCAAGGCTGCAGAAATCGTTGTGAACTGTCCGCTACCGTCCTTGGCGACGGTGACGTTCGGGGTTGGCTTGTCCTGGTTATTGCCCTTGAGCATCCTCCTATCCTCATGGTTGATCCACGAGGGGACTCCGTCTTTGTCCAATGGGGTCGCGTTGGATCGCTCGGTAAGAAGGCGACGGCTGCCTCCTTTAAGGTGGAAAGATTGCAGGAATGAAGTTAGAGCAGAGACCATAGCAAGGGAGTTGCTGGTGAGCTGTTTCGCGGTCGTAAACGTCTTTTCCAAGTTGGTCTTCAATGTACCATTAGGGAATCCATCAATGCAGGTCTCTTGATAAGACATGACCGCGCTGAGCCAGTTGTTCATGTCGGGTGCATTCTTAGTAATCGATATGAGATCGCCGTCAGCTTGGGAGATGGAAGTGTTGAGCTCGTCCTTCGCGTCCTGGATCATCTTCTTGCAGTCCTCGAAAGCCGCCTTTTCCTGAGGGCTGTCGAATTGGAACGATGACATCTTGTTCAGGACAACGTCAACCTCATCATCAATCGCCTGAATCGCGAACTTGACGAGGTCCTTTGTCTGATTGGCAGAAGGGTTCTTCCCCGCGTACTTGGTCAGGGTGGTATAGCATGTATCCTTGTAGATAGTGGCATTGCAGACCTTCTTGATCGCCTGCTGCACTTGGCTAACCTGCTTGCTGGAAGAAGCCGGGTGCGAAGAAGGCGTCGCAGGGGCCGGCTTCTTCTCATCGTGCTTCTTATCGTGACCCTTAACAACGAAGACCGCGGCCACAATCACTGCAACGCAGACGATCACCGAGAGGGATCCAATGATCAGCCTCTTCTTGAACTTTCTCTCCCTCTCCTGCCTCCTCCTTTCGGATATCTGATCGAAATCTTGGAAAGCCATTTTTTGCAATGAAGTTGAATCAGGCAGAGGTCTTTCTGCCGGGGGATGTTACAAAGACCTCTGCCTTAAACTGTTAGAATTTGATAAAGAGATCAATAGGCTCTTTGTTTGTTAATTTAATTCCCTTTTTTTTGGTTTATGGCTTCCCCTCTATATCTTTTTTCTAATAGGAGAAGTTAGTGTCTTATTATGGTCTTTCTGGTGACAAAAGAAAACCTGGACAGGAGCCTTTCAAGGTGAGCTCCTCAAAAAAGTTGGTTAAATTTGTCTCGCAAAATCGGTTAACACAAGGTTTGTTCCTTCGTAACCGCATTTTCCGCTATTCCTATGGCTTCTTGAAAACTGTCCAAACTTACCTTATGTACTGACAAGCATTTTAAGTTAATCGAGAATTAAATTGTTTTCATCAAAGAATATCGAATTTGCACGGTAGCTACTTATACTAAAAAACAAGAAAACATATTTACCACAATTTAATAATTTTATTCAACTCCAATCTTAATAATCGGATGCTCACAAATTACAATATTAAATTTTGACGAATGCCTAATTTACTTTGTTACATGTATATGTTTTACCACTCGGAACCTATTAGCCCTACGTAACTTATTAAACAAAGTGTCTTGTATCGTGCTGAAAAAATATCTCGGACTCTAGCAATTGCTTATGCTTGTAGTCGGGTAAGGCAAAGTTTTAAAAAATTGGTCTGACTGATGGTCCGACCAGCCAGACCACGAATCAGGCATAATTCTAGGTCGTTTTTAGGATAAAAAAGGCGTGCGATTGGATTGGACGAATTCTGGTCAAAACAAATGGTTTGCTCAGAAAATCCGGTCGAATCGAACAGTTCGTGCTGAAATTTGGTATGTTTAAATTTTTTTTTTATTATTAGTTTATATTAACCTATATATCCATATATATTTCAAAAAATTACATAAAAATAAAAAGAAAAAAAATCTAATCTAATCTAAATAATGATTAGACCGGTCAGACTGAATGACTCGGAAGTCAGACCCAATTCCTGATCAACCTTCGGGTCGTTTTTAAGAACCTTGGTAGGGAAATTGTTTTTAAATAAAGATAGGAAACGTACGAACTGGGCTGGAAGACTTGCATCCAAAGGCCCAATGAATTCTCAAGTGCGAAACAAGAAGTTATGGGCCCAATAAGTGAGTAAAAGCCCAAAGATAGTAACCGCCCAATCAACTTGCATTCAATTTCTTTCTGTTTTAAGTTGATTTTGTGTGTGCCTCCAAAAGCTGAAGAACCCGATAGCTCGACCACATACTGAAATCTTCGGTGTCGTTTTGGTGTTGTTTTGAATATTGAGTCACAGAGAGAAGAGAAGAAAAGTATATGGCAAAAATAACCGTCGTCTCGTCTCTCGTGTTTCTGTGAAGGGGGCGGGAAGCTGGACTACTACCTAAACCCTAGACTCTCTCTCTCTCTCGTCTCGTTTTCGTTCCGGCGATTCGATACGAGTGCACATTGTGTCTCCGGGGAAGTTGCAAATATTGATTGAGCGGCGTTGGTGGTGGTGGTTGGGGGTTTAGGGTTTAGCAATTGGAAAGATGGTGTTCTGCAAAGCTTGTGTAAGGAACGTGCCCGCGAATCGTGGAGAAGATGGCTTCTTGTACGCCTTTCGATACTCGTTTATTGTTTCTGTTCGTTCGAATCTGTTGTTGTTGTTGTTGTTGTTGTTGTTGTTGTTGTTGTTGTTGTTG
>SOPF01026855.1:31858-92121 GCA_012979155.1 Hypericum perforatum
TGTTGTTGTTGTTGTTGTTGTTGTTGTTGTTGTTGTTGTTGTTGTTGTTGCTGCTGCTGTTGTGTTGGCTCATCAACTGGAATGCTGCTCTTTTGTAGATCATGTAGTCGATGCGGAAAGGTTCTTAAGTTTGACAATTTTTCGAATGACCCCATGTTTATTAAAAACGCCGCTGGGCAGGTTGGTAACTTTACTTTTTTCCATCTCTTGAAATTTCATGCTTTCCTCCGTCCAATTCCCGTTTTTTTTACTTGATGATGCAATTTCATTTCGGTCCAATTAGAATTGCGGTTCTCTTTCTACAGAACCTTGATTACTATTATTATTATTTAGTGTCCCGACATCCTAGATATAAGCTTCCTTTTTCTGAAGTCATTATTTCTTATTATCATTAGTTTTTTCCTTCATTTCATCAGTTTTTCTACCATCTGATAATTTTAATGTGTTATAGCATCAACTGTGTGGTATCTATGTCAAGGGCGTTGACGCTGAAAATCAGTCTCGGGAGAGGTTGTACGCAAAGGGTACGTTATGTGCCCCTCGAGTTTCATGTTATTTTCTGCAAGTTTTGTCCCACATATTTTCTTTTGATGGGAAGGGCTTCTTTTTAGTTTTTCAATTCGAGAAGCGAATTATTGGTTCGTTAACCCATTCGAGTTTACATTTGGAAGAGTTTGTTTCTATTAGTTTTTTATGGTTTTAACTTTTAATGAGTTAAAAAAGAGGTTCTATATGTGCGGTTGCTTGAATGCGTTTGTTCCAGGTTACCAATTATTTTCTATGACAAGGATCATTAGGCTACCCTTGTGATTTGATCTAGCCTCCGTTCATTTATGGGAATGCAATATGTTGTCTTACGCGTCCCTCTTGATTCTGTTCCTTGTGCAGCACGTGAAGATATAACTAGCATTAAAAATGGTTTAGGCATGGGGGATAACATGGCTATGGTTGATCAAGCAATGAAGTATTACAGAGTATGTCTGTGATGTGTAGCTCTGTTTATGCCTGTTTGACATGTGCCTATTCTTTTTTATTCACTCTTTTTGTTCTCGATCTGCTATCAAGTTGCGAAATCGGAGAGCTTTTGCTTTAAATTTGAGACCGATATAAATGAGTTATTTTAATTGAAATGTGGGTTGAGTTTCTTGCCATGAACTGGAATGCTGTGTATCCGGAAAGAGTGAATGGACTTCCGTGGCCTGATGAATGGTCTGCAATGTGTCGTTTGTAGATAGCAGTAGAGAGGAGATTTACCAAGGGACGGAGGACTGAACAAGTACAGGCTGTTTGTCTCTACATTGCATGCCGGTAAGAATGTAATATCTGCAGTTGTTGATGTGTTTGACCTCATTTCTTATATAATTATTGTTCTGATGGTAGTGCATAGACTAATACTGGGCATGGGTCTGGTTTTGCAGTGAGAATAGAAAGCCATATCTTTTGATTGATTTCTCCATTTACCTGAGGATAAATGTGTAAGAAGTCATTTATATGTTAAACTGTAGTTCAGCTAGTTGTGGCACCTTTTTTCTTCTTCTTTAGATGACTTCTGAAATCATTTGCAGTTTCGTGCTCGGGGCTGTATTTTTGCAGCTTTGTCGAGTTTTGAGTCTTGAGGAACATCCGATCTACCAGAAACTCCATGATCCTTCTATCTTCATTCACAAATATACAGCTAGTAAGTACCTTCATTTTTTTTTCCTAGGGAGGGAATTGGGCGTCTTTCTTGTGGAAGAAATATAAGTAAAGAGGATAGGAACATTTTGAATAAGAGGCCTATTACCTTCTCCGAGTTAAAGTTGTACAACAATGAAATTCCTTTATATTGGATGTAAAGCGCACTTTTAAGTTTCATGTGTGATGATTACCTATCAAAAAAACATTTCATGTGTGTTCAATAATAGCATACATAACATAACCACGGCTATGCCCTGTAGGTTTAGCAGGAGAGAAAAATAGGGCCGTCTCTAATACCGCACTTGCAATTATAGCGAGCATGAACCGTGACTGGATGCAGGTCTGTAATTTTATCATATCCACTTTGTCATCTCTGTAATTTTTTTTTCCTTGTGTTTATATACAATGCATACTTTTCCTCATTTTGATAGAGGTTAGTTAATTGCAGACTGGGAGGATGCCTGGTGGGATATGGGGTTCAGCATTATATATATCTGCACTAGCACATGGTATCCGCTGCTCCAAGACAGATATTGTAACTCTCTCTCTATCTCTCACATTCCCATATTCAAATTCTTTTTGAGGATTTCTGATTCTGATTGAAGAACTGCATTTGTTAACCTACTCGCATAACAATTTTCTTGAGGACAAGTCATGTTCTTAATCATTTTTGTTGATAATGTGAAGTTCTTTTTTTCCTGTTTCCTTTGTCGTTATTACCGGCTATTGTTCCTTGTTGAAAGCAGTCTAAAGTTTTTTCTCTTTGTTTATAGATCCAAGATTATTTCTGTGTAGCGTAGCTATGCTGTTGATCTACTTCTTCAGTGTAGTATGGAACATAAACATTCCAGTGTATAAATTTTTAAATTAACTTTATGTGCATCTCTTTGTTCTTTTTCTGTTGTTTAGCTTCTGTAGTTTTCAGTAGCCTTTAATCTATTATTTTCCGACATTATTTTAATAGCTGCATGGTTCTATCCTCACCTTGATTATGGTGCCTGTGGTTTGGGTGGATGCAGTTGCGGTTGGTTCATGTCTGCGAAGCAACATTAATGAAGCGGTTGGTTGAATTCGAGAATACAGAATCTGGGAGTCTGACGGTATGTATCAAGAACATTGCTTATGCATTTATCTGCATGGTTTTGTAAAAATGGACAATCTGTTTGTATCTATCGGTGAGAACCCTAGTATTTGTAAATCTTCATCTCATCTTAGCAAGTAATATATCCTTTGCATGGATTTCATTTAGATAAGAAACACTACTGTATCTACAATTAATCTTCATCTCATCTTAAAAGTGCTTTTTGTTTTTCTTTGTGCTTGGTTTCTTGTTTTGCAAATTGTTTTCTGATAGTTGAGTATCTGTCTTGGCTCTAGATTGAGGAATTGAATGCAAAAGTAGAGGAACTGAAAAAAAGTGCACTTGCAAAAGCACAGTCTGGAGGGGAGCAACCAATCATAGGAGAATTGACTTGTGAGCACAAGGGAACTGGTATACCCTTTTTTGCTCTTGGACTATGCAGAGATTGTTATGCAAATGTGAGTTCCAAGAAAATACATGAGATTTCTTAACGTAATGCATTTTTTATTTCCTAACATCTTGCTTGTTTACTCCTTTTAATTGTCGAAGGTTAATCTGTTTTTCTATTTTGTTGCAGAGCATAGGATTTGAAGGAGGGTCAGATCCTCCGGCTTTTCAGCGTGCAGAGGAGCAAAGAATGAAAAAGTTGTCTTCGTCACAAGAAGCTAATGAAGCGGTCTTGGTATGTCAGATTGTATACTTCTAGGAAACACTACTACCTTTGCTTTTAGCATTTTCCGTGTTTATTTGGAATGAAAATTGCAATGTTATTGAACTTGCTGCGGAGAAAGTTACAGGAATTTCCATATCCTACCCAAAACATTAAGGTAGTGAGTCTTCTATCTTATAAACCAACCCATCCCACTTGCAACTTCCAATGTGGGATACTCCAACACGCCTCCTCAAATGAAACCCATTGGGCTGAAGTTTGCATGTTCCTAACACTGCCTCTCGTGCTTTCAACGGGGCTCGTGCGAGCATATGGGTCATGGGCTAGTTAGAGCAATTGGCTGTAATACCATATAGCAATTTCCATATCCTACCCAAAACCCGAAGGTAGTGAGTAGGTAGATTCTTCCACCTTATAAACCACCAACCAATCCCACTTGCAATTCCCGATGTGGGACATTCTTCAACAAAAGTATTTTCTGTTTATAGCTAGAAGTGATTAGTTCGACGAACTTACATCTTTAGTCTCCTGCCTGCTGATCTGATCCCAGGGTGATCCATGATTTCTGCATTCTATTTGATGCAAGTGTCTTAATCTCGTTTGGGAGATTTTTATTTTGACCTTGCTTTCAACATAATTGTGGGCATTTTATCTGCATCAATCTAAATGTGATATTTGTTCTTTTTGTCTAAATATGATCAACATGTGTGAAGCAAAGCACCAAGGGGATGGATCCATATAAACTGTTATTTGACTCTGCAACGATTAAATCAGATACACGCTAGATAGAATGTCAATAAGTGATTCGCCATCAAATTAATCAAGGAATGGATAATGGAATTAGCTTTTGATACAACCCATCTCAGTCACTGGTGATTGATATGATACCTGGACAACTGTTTCCTAGGATGTTTTCAATATGAGATGATTATGTCTGCTGTTTCTTGAATCTGTATCATTATACTATGTTATGCCTAGCTCTTTTTTGTTAATCTGTTTGTTTCACAAGCTTCCTTTTTCTCCTTGCTAGTTTGAGGCAGAATGTGGCCACGGAGATGAAAGGCTACTTCCTCCAGAGAATGAAAGCAACGGTGTGCCTGCTTGTTTCATCCTGTTTGTTGATTCAAGTTATCTTTGTTCAAAAACTAAAAGAGCTTATGCTTGATACTTGCTTCTAGCAGGTCCAGCTGCAAGATATCAACCTGATGGTCCTTCTGATACAATACATGGAATTGATGACACAAGTAATAAGGATCTCGATGAAACATACACACTAGCAGAACTGGATGAGGATGAGGTGAATCTCCCATTTATTTATCTAAATTTTGTTCATAAAAAATGGTTGATCAAATTGTTAATACGTCCTTGTTTTTTGTTTAATGACGAAATCTTATAGTTGGGATTTATTTTTAAACATGTTCGTGTCTATCTTAGTTGTTTCTGGCATGAATACTTTTTGCTGCCATAACAACTGCTAGAATATCCTCAATTATTAGCTTAACAAGCTTTTCATGGTGTCTTTTATTTTATTTTGCACTTGATGGAGAGGACTTCTCATGCATCAAAATAGGATTAGGATCCATAAAACACTCGCTATTATAATTTATACATACTTGCTTATAGTACTATGGGTGTGAGTTGTATCCTCATCATTAACCTCTCTCTTCCAGTTATCTCATTTGTCTCATCTTTTTAAACAGGTTCCACGTAGAAATTTGATCTTCTCTTGCTACTGATGGTGAATTTCTTTTCATGTAGGTCAATTTCTACGTCATTACGGATAAAAAGGAGATAGAGTTGAAGACGGCACTTTGGGAGGAATTAAATCGAGAATTTCTTCAGGTAACGGTTTGGTCATTCTGACTCAGTCAACTTCATATTTTCTTTTCTGGATTCTGAGACAGAAAGTAAATAGAAATGGGATGAGAGGAAATTACTGATGAAGTGGAAAAGGTATTTTTTATTTTAATTTTTTATACATAGTTTTCATATGTAATGTTACTTTCCTTGGTCCTACTTCTGCAATCAAATACTCCTATTTTCAAGTAATTCCATGTGAATCACTTATTCCTGAATATTGTTTCAAGGATCCATCCCTTGCAGACTTAGTACATTGTACCTCGTACCTGAATTTGCGTTTAGGCTTTTCTCAATGTGGTGTGCCACATTCTTCAGGAACAGGAAGAAAAAAGAGCTGCAGCTGGTAAGAAAACAACAGATGAAGGTGCTAAGGGTCCGCAGAAGGTAATTGCATATCAAGGTTTAGCGATTTAGTTTATATGACCATGTGGAGAATTGAATTAGGAGAAACTGTAGATTGGAACGATTTCAAATGCTTGGTTTGTATTTTTTCTGTACAACCAAGATGCTCTCACTGTCTTGTGAGTTGCCACAGAAGGGAGATACTGTCATATGCGTCAATTTAGTTAAAGGCTTATACGTTTTGTGCCTTGGTTGCTACAAGATATAAAGTTGTCCGGGACTCTTTGAATTCCCGTGAATGCTTATCCAAATGCAGTTGCGTCTTTCTTATATTCTCTCTTAAGAAATCTAATCTGCAGAACACACGAAAATGGGCAAATACAGATATAACTTGCATTCTATTATATTTATGAGCTTTGTCTTTTACTAGTACGTGCATATGGTATACCAGAACCAACAATGGGTTTTTTGGGCTTATGTAGACTTAGACCTCAAATTGGATTATTGTTCACTTTTTTGGTCTGCCTGAAACTTTTTATTGTAAATATTCATCAAGCTTCTGTTGATCATTTTTGCTTTTGAATTTCTCATGGAATTTGATTTCAGGAGAAAAAACGAGCTGGAGAAGCAAAGGGTCCTGCCCGAACTGCTGTCGAATCTTGTGCCAGAATGCTAACTAAGAAGGTACGCTTTAATACCCAAACATATTTTAGTATCTTTTGGCTTTGGTGCTGAAACTGCTGCAAGTAGCCTACAGGTTGATCTAATATGTGCCTGTGGTTATGTATAAATGAAAGATTTTGGGGATCAGAGTGGAGATTGGATTACTATCGTGCTTGGGACTGTAATATCCATCTTGATGCAGCACCCTGAAAGAAGTTGACCGTAAAATGATTTTCTTGTTGCAGAGACTCAGTTCAAAAGTCAACTATGAAGCCCTCGAGAAACTATTTGCCGAACCAGTATGTCTGACAATTTCCCTTATTTTTGGTTTTACTTTTAAGAATCTACCGTTGTATTTTGAAAATAGTCATGCCAAGTGCTTTCCAACTTAATTGATAAGTATAATCAGACAAAAGAATCACGGAACAGAGGTATGGATCCCAAATCTTCCCGTGCATTAATTATTGTTAATATTTTATGGAATTATCTTATTCGATGATTATATTAAGGAATTCGAGCGATAATTCTGATAAAGTTATAGCTTTGTGCCTGCCTGAGCTTTTGAGCATCAATTAAATCGCTGTTTGTTTGCAGGAGGCTTCTGGCAGCAAGAGAATGCGAACTGAAATGAATGATGAAGAAGAGCAGTTTGCTCGATCAGATGCCAAAGTAAAAGAGCCAGAGACGAAAGATGGTGACGTAGAGGAGCCAGAAGATTATGATAATTATGATGCAGAAGATGCTGGACCGTATTTTAATGACAACTACGAAGACAATGATGGTACAGACGATTATGATGATTTATAGTTGCCAGGAAGTTATTCTTCTGTCAAAGGCATTTCATCGAGCATCTGGAGTGCAAGGAAGCAGACGACCAGTCGTTCGTAGCATCTTAAGTCAGGCTAACGAGAGGACACGTGTTCATATTCCATTCGCCAACAAGAAAAGTGAAGCGGGAGAATTTGGAAGGCGGTTACTAGCTGTTAGTAGACGTAGCCACGTAGGAAGCACGGGAACAGTTGTACAAATTACATATAGATACCCATAGTCTCATGTAAGCATTCATTCAGTACAATCATCAAATTTTTAATACAATCTCTCTCTCTTCTTCCTCTTTCTTTTCTTCCTCCAGATCTTTCTTTCCCCCATTCTTGTAACCGTCAAGGTCGAACCTTGACAAGTGGTATCAGAGCGATGGACACACGTTTAAAATCCGTTGAAGAGCAATATTGAAATGCAATTCGCCAATAAGAACAAAGAACCATGACCAGTTAATATCTCTCCGGTCTCCACATTAATACTCGCTTTTCTTAAATATACCATATTAAGAATCATAAAAAAGATTTGAATTGCATATGGACAAAAGAAATCAGTTCGTACGGTACAACATTTGGATGGCTCATGCTAACATTTTTTTTAATGATATTGACATTTTTTTCATACGACACTTCCATGTATTTTTTTCTGTATTTCTTTACTTTTGCAATATTGACATTTCTTTTATGTGATATTAATCCATGTGATTTTTCTCATTTTGATCTAGTAGTTTTGATTTTTTGCAAAAAATTGTTCTTGGCGTGTGTATTTTTGCATTTTTTTTCTTTTTTTTCGATAATAACATTTTCTTCATACGTTTCCGACCATATGATTATTTTTATTTTGGTCTCATGGTTTTTGAGTTTTTGAAAAATAATTTGCATGTCTTTTAATCCGTATTATGAAAAAATTATTCAACACCCTATCCAACTCTCATTAATTTTTTTCAAAGAATATCAAAAGATAATTAGATATGAGTATCTTATTTTTTTAATATAAATATTTACTCTTCAAAAGATCTGTAATTATGCATAGTACATTATACCAATAGTAATTTAAGGATTATAATTATTTAAAAATTGGATAAATAACTCTCAGACCTCTATAGTTTGATATATTCATCTCTCATCTTTCTTCATTTTGTAAATAAATTAAAAATCCTCTCTTTTGTAGCTATTGTACTTTGAGATCCCTGAAATCAAAACTAAAATTTTTCTTCAACCTAAAAAATACCAACCCATAAACTATAAACCAACAAATATTTAATCAACTTTTTATTTTACCAAATGCTTCAATAAACGCCAAAATTTGTATTTTCAACCAATTATACCTCAAATCTAGGGATGAACCCTAACTTCCAAATTAGAAGATTCCACCCAATTTCAATCATAAAACTCTTAGTCCAAAAAATGCAAAGAAGGCCAACATTGCTAGAGAGGTTGAAGGACACGACACTAATAGAGAAAGGATCGAAAAAGATGTCAAGTCAAGAGAAAGAGGAGGAGCAGGGGTTAGTGTCGAGGTGTAACATGACAAGTGGGTCCCCACCTCCTCCTCATGATAGTGAGCTCATGTGGCATAGAAGAGCATACTTGTTAGTGGTTGAGAAGGAAATCATCACTCTAGTTAACAACAAAAAAGAGAAAGTTGAGGAGGAAGAACCAATACTGCCATGTGGCAACCATATGTTGGGTTGGTGGAGTTGAGGGATGAGGCAAGGATGGTTTGAGAATATCAAAACTAGATATGCATCAAGGTAAGAGTGAGTGAGAGAAAGAGGGATGAAGAAGATGTTTGTATGGTATTGTCGAAAAAAAGTCTGATATGACTTCAGGAGCTTCATTGTATAATTTTTAATCTATTTACAATGAAATTTTAATCTATTTTCAAAATATAAGAGAGTGAGAGACAAATATGTCAAAGTACAGGAACCTCGGAATAATTTACCCTTAAAAATTTAACAGAAAATATACGCATGTATCTTATTTATGAGTCGTTTATTAATATATTTTTTTATCATAAAATTTTAATTCAAATAAATTTTAAATAAATCCAAATTCTCATTTGTACATAATCCTTGAAGTAAAATAATTAATTGGATCGAGTATTCCGTGATCCAGGTACATGTTCAACCATACTCAACTCTTGATCAATCCTCGTTGATCATATAATTGCATTATATAAAAAAAGAACAAATAATTATTTGTCCGAATTTAAACTCCATCATCATAAGGGAAGAAAGTGGAATCGAGCCACTGGTCGCCGGAGATGAAGTCGGACACCGTGTAATTATAAGCATCGTCATACTCCATCAAATGGAATCCGGTCCAATTGACCCGCCGGTCCGTGCCAGAACCCGATCCGTAATTCCCGTACTCTCCATAATACAACGTCTCCAGCCCCTGATCACCTTGCCACACGGTCCAACCGGTCGGATCAACAAAATCATCAATGTAGGACCCTATCACCACCGTCCTGGAGTAATCCCTCCACGGCCTCCCAAGATAACTTCTGACGGTACCCGACTCTGAATACAATTCTTCCGTGGCCAATATGGAACAATTCTGGATTGATATCCCGGTGTCTTCGTCCAGGTTGTCTCTAGATTGTGCTGTAATGACCACGAATTGTCCCGGCATTGGCATCCGGGATACGATGTTTGATGCCTGGAAGACCACAGCGGCGTTGCCGAAGATGAAGTCGATGGTTCCGGACACGTCGCATTCCCGGTAGAACTGCCGGAATGAGTGAACGTATAAGGTGTCCTGAAAGCCGTCGATTGAGCACCGATAGAGTGCGGCTAGGTCCGCGTTTATCCGGAGCGCCACCGCCTGGTGTTTCTCCGGCCCGGCGGAGTTCTCGATGGATAGGTCTCGTGCCAGGAAGCCCTCCCCGGATACAGCTGCAATGTGGTCCAGGATAATAAGTTCCATCAGTTGTTGCCCATTATATACGCTACTGTTAATGCTTTGACACAGACCAAACTGATGATTCAATTCAATGTGATTGACTAATTAACATAACGACTTAAATCAAATGTAATAATTTAATCAAGTAGAGGTTCGAATTTTTGGACGTACAAGTGTGACAAATATTTATTTAGAGAGTTATATCATTTCTCAAAGGAATTTTTTGACTGAAAAAACATATATTTTTAAGGGTGAAAGTAACTAATAGTTATCTTAAACCAGTAGATTTTAAATTTCCAAAAAAACAGTACATATTAGATGGATGTATTATGGGTAAAATTTTGTATAGTGATTCGAATCGTTAAGATTGACATTTCTTGATTGGATACTCTTTTTTCTACAGAATTGTTTCACTAGATTTTATCATACAAGATTCTAAGTGATAAATATTATGATAAATGAACTTTACTTATCAATTTTTTTATTTCTTAGCCAAATATTTTGAATCTTCGGAAACACAGCAAAATTAAAATATTTTGTCATGTTTCAAAAGTTTTAGTAGGACCAAATCTCAATTATTGACTTCAATGAGAATCGAGATCCAAAAATATCAACCAAAAACATAAGAGTAATAATTATTAGATTTTTTTACAAAAACAATTTGATAAGTATTAGATCTTCTTTAATTTTGGGCCAAAATGCAATAGAAGAGTTTTAAAATGGTGAAAGATCTACATAACCCAAGTAGGAAAGAAGGATTTAAGAAACTGTGTACCAATAGTTGCAGATCTGAAGGTGGTCCAGCCATCACCTACGCTTCTATTGCCAGTAACAAAAGTGGCATCACTTCCATCTCCAAGTAGAACAATGTTGGTTTTGTAGCTAGGAATCTCGACATACTCCTCGTACACTCCTTCCTTGACATAAACAATTACCTTGTCGTAACTATTATTAGGAGCAAAACTTATAGCATCAGAGATTGTGCTGAAATTCCCACTTCCATCTTGCGCCACTGTGATCACTTCGCTGGGATCATACTGATCGACACCATCATCACTCAGCAGAATCCTTCTGTTTTTCTTCGAAACCCATCTCGGAATCCCCAAAAGTCGACGCCTCCGGTGCTTGTGTTCCTTGACATGAGCTGTCTTGGGCAGCATTGAGAGGGAGTTGCTGACATGCTTGTAGGTGCTAATGAGGGAGCTTACTAATGCGGGCTTCGAAGGGCCCGACGCGGTGTCTAGGCCTTCCAAGCATGTGTTCTTGTTGGTTAGAGCTGCGCTGAGGTAGGCTCTTGTATCAGCTAGTTTAGCCGAATCGCCTGACTTGATTCCTGAGAGTGATCTCTGTAATATGGACAGAGTGATTTGGTGGAGTTCCTTACAGTCCTGAAGTGTTCCTCTCTGTCTCTCTGTTATACTTGAGCTCCCAGTGTATATAAGATGGGTTAGCTTCGCGGCCTCGGAAATGGCGGATTGGATGGATTGGAGGAGGAAAGTGAGGATTGTGGGGCTGATGTTAATGGAAATGGAGAGCTTTAGTGAGTCTAAACAGGCTTCTGGATAAGGTGTGTTCTTACAGAATGCATGTAATTTTGTTGGGTTAAAATGTTGGTTCTTTTGTGAAGTTGTTGAAGTGGAGAGGATTGGGGAGATGAGGAGGAGGAGGAGAAGGAAGAAGAAAGAGAGGCTGTTTAGATTGGAGGAAGCCATTAGAGTGAATATTCCAAGATCAAGGCAGGCTTATGTTTTATTATCTGCTTGGGACTTGGAAATGGAGATAGTGATTTTTATTTGGACTTGATTAATGTTATTGGGAACGAATGCAACTGTTTCTCATTGTTAAATTATTGTTTTGGCTGAGCTGATAAATAGTAAAACGAAGGCATCACATGGAATTTGATGATAGGTTTTTTCATGTCAACTGGTATACATATTTTGTTTTAGAAATTACATGATAGTTAGGTTACTTAATAAACAGATTATCTAATAATTATACATTGACTGAAATTGAATAATGAGCTCGAAAGTTTTTCTTAGATTTGGAAAAACAATTCATTTTTTATTCGTGCGTACTGTCTTTGTCTGCATAGTGAGATATTAATTTTTTATGTATGGTTCTAATTGTATCAAATATATTATAACGGATGATACAATTTTGAGTTAAGTTATATTATATATTTTTTTTTACATTTTCTGAAAGTCAAATACTTATTAAATCAATTAAACTAATATTGAATTAGGTTAGTTTATAAAAGAACATCAAAATTTCTCTTCGAAATATAATGTAATTACATTTCCACAACTCAAAATTCAGATATTTAATAAAGATAATATCTGGGTGTATAGATTACGGCACCGATTTCTGCTCACGGGCGGAAAAAAGACGGAGACCTTTTTGTGGAGCATTATATTTTAATAAGAAAATATTTGCCCGCGAATTGATTATTGATTGAAAATAATTATAACCTTTTTGTAGTTAGTAAACTTAACATAGATGAATGGATAGGAGGGCTGCATCAGACAGAACGACACAGAAAAAAGTGTGAACTATTTTATCTGTTCTGCCAATAATTTCAGATTTCAGTGTCGTTTAGTTTCTGACGAGTGAAGGCTAATTGGTCCTTTTCCATGAGAAAAAAATAATTAATTAAACATGACCCTAAAAAAAGCAAGTTGCAATGTCACAATCTAAAAGATGCTGCACAGGCAACACACTGCAACTTCGTGCCGGTCCCATATCGGTTTGTCGCTTTTTGCTTAGGGATCTTGTGGTAAAGGTTATTTGGAAGTAATGTTGACCAAGTCATGAAATTTGTCTCATTTTTGGAAAATATTTTTTCGGATAGAATTTATGTTAACTTCTTCATGATGGTTCTGGTATTCAAGTTAACAATTAGCAAATTATGCTCAAAGAAATTTAATATTTTGACGTGCTCCTAATGATATCATGACAATTCCATCATTATGTTATAACATTAAGGTCTGTTAACTTATAAAAATATTAAGGTTTGTTAAAAAATTTATATCCAATTTAAAATAAATAAAAAATGATATCAAAGATATTGAACGGCTACGTATATTTTGAAAAGATCTGTTGTGTGGTCATTTTTTTTCATTACAAAGAATTATCAAAATAATTTAAATTTTTAATCGTGAATTTTTGTTCCCATATTGATCCATTTCCTAGTCCGTCTAACAGATCCGCGATTGGTCATAACGTGCCTCCCCATAATTTTCAGCGTAAATGTTGTGATAAGCTTGGTCCAGTGGCATTGGGATGGGTTGGGATGGGGAGAGATTAGGGGATCAAACCCTACCTCTCTAATAGATTAGGATTTCTCAAAAAAAGTCTACCGGAGCAACTATTATAGAGCGGACCACTTCAATAACATCTAATCTTGTCAAACGTACAAAACAAAAAATTGTGAGAACCTTGTCTAAAAATGGGCCCAACCCATTTCAAGTGACGTGTAACTGAAGCTTGAATACAAATTCTCTCTAGAGATTGTAAGATTTTCTTTTCTAATGGTGATCAAGGTTATTGGACGATCTTTGAAATCTTAAATCTTAATTAAGATTTCAAATCTCATTATCAGAATTTCCAATTCGAAGAGAATCTTGGATCACCTATTCCTATTTTTTTGAAAAGTAAATTTACACTATAATATTCGGAGATAGACTTCAAAAACTTGTCATTCTTTTTCTGAATATAGTCAGATACCCTATTTCTCTACATATTTTAGAGTTGGTTTGGTAATAAACGGAGAACATTAGTCTACTTAGTACCAAGCAAAAATGAAAACATTAGTATTTCTGTCAAATTTCTAAGTGGGTTAGAGCTTTATTTCCTAATCTATAGTATTTATCTCGTCAGGTCGAGGCTGAAGTTAATTGGCTATTGGATAGTGGTTATTATATTCAATTATGTATCTATGGCTATTTGGGTGCTTATTCCAGGTTCTTCTTTTGCTAGAGGGTTCGTCGTGGTCGAACAAGCCTTGAACCAGACCGAGAAGGTCTTTAACTAGTGAAAATGCATCTGTAAGCATAAGCCTCGCCTTATTTTGTGCCACTATGCTAGTTCTAAAATCTTCAAGGCACAATTCTTCATTATATTCCACAACATTCAGATACGATCCCACTTCATTACCGACGTTGTAATAATCTACACCAGCATATTGCAACCAATAGTTTCACATAAGTAGAATATCAACTAGACTTATCTGCACTGCAAAGAAAGAAAAAAAAAACCCGACTAGAACTCGATCAGTCGAAACAACGGATTTCAGGAATGTACCATTATGATCATGCACAGCGTAGATTTTCCTGAGAGGCAATTCAATGGCGAATATTACGGATTTCACTTTTTTTCATTTGATATAGAAAAATCAGTATAGGTTCCGAAACATAGGTTTCGTTTCGAACAAAGCGGGTAAATTATAGACCAATTAAGTAAACAGAGTTACGTATGATGGTCATTAAATGAAGCTTTGTTCATTGAGTGTTTTTTTTTCGTCTATTAATTCTTTTCTAAAACGACATCGTTCCAAATTCTCCAAAAATATTTGCTAGATGGGTACACATGGAAACGTATCGGGTCCAATTTGACTCTCCTAGTCACAATTTTTTTAAGGAAAATTGTATAAATTGTCTGCACAATTTCAGATCTGAATGATTATGAAATTTGATCTCCTGTTTACTTTCCTTTGTCACACTTTAATTGATGAAAAACAATAAACTGGACCATGGAGACAACTAACACAAAAAGCGACTCAAAGACCCATTTTAATTAGATCGTAATTGTCGATCCACGAATATGAAATGATACAATACTATAATTTATGTAGACAAAATATAATTCATCGTTCAGATTTCATCATTTTTTTATATAGATTTACGATACTTTGGGGCCCTACACATTCGATAACCCCGCGCTGTACTTGATACCGGTGGAGGGCAACCACAAGTCCCCTTCCATGAACTTGGCCACGGTGAAGGTACTGGCCTGGTCGGAGTTATTAAGCACATGGTATCCCGTCCAGTTGACCCTCTTCCCGAGCCCAGCTCCGGGTCCGAAATTCGCGTACTCGCCATAATAAAGCGTGTCCAAGTGATCGCTCTTGTTCCACTCGAGCCAGCCCTGTGGGCTAATGGCGTCACTCAAGTAAGATTGCATCACCACCGTCCTCGAAAAGTTCATCCAAGGGCGACCCAGGTATGTGTCACACGAGTTGATTCATAAATTCATTAAAGATGTTTAAAGACACATTGAACAAGTTTCAGCCCAATTAGACAAATTTTCTATTTTATATGATTTTACAAAATTTTGGCACTTTGGAAAATAAAAAAAATATTTCTGTGCCTCCAAAATTTCTGAAATATTTTATGTAAATCATGTATATTTCTAGGATGCTTCATGAAAAATTTCAGCTCAATACAAATTACGATTGTGTTTCAATTTATTTTTTTACTTTTTAAAGGAAAAGGGTATTTTAGTAATCTTAAGTCCATTTTCGCCGGAGAAAAGAGCTGATTCCGGCAACAAGGGTTAAATAATACCCTTTTCACAAACTAGAGGGACTAAATAATAATAAAAAAAACTAGAGAGGCTGAATCACTAATTTCTGCAAAACCGAGGGGCCTGAGGGGAATTATCCCTAAAATAATTCATGTTCGAGTATTTTGAATAGACAAAATCAGACACATACCAAATGTAGCAGACCCGAAAGAGGGATATCCAGAGACATTACTCCTTTCTCCAAAAATGATAAGTCCCGTCGATGCCATCCCCAACCATCATAATATTCCATTTCGTATTCTTGATCTCTGTTGGAATTTTTATGAATGAGCCCAAGCCCAATAAGCCCAAAAGCCAAATGGTTAAGGAAATGGAAAGGAAATGTAAAGGGAGTGTACCACATTGGTTTGTGCAAGGGGAAAAACCAAGTATATAAGTGATTTCTTCCCTTCATATTCCACTTGGTTGACTACTCCTAAGGTTGACCCTCATTATATTTTTTGCTATTATACACATTTATACACACACACACACATAAATATATAATATATATTGTTAAATTTACAATCTATATATATAAGTATAGTATGTTGATTTAATTGAAACTACTATATAAAAATGAAAGAGAAGTTTGGCCTTGTGTCGATTTGATCTCCACTAAATATCTATAGCGGCGAAAAGAGTGTGAGTCCAATTACAACGTTCTAGCGACGATGTCATCATCTCTAAAAATCTTTAGCCGCGATATCAATTTTTTCCACGCAATTCATTATTAGCCGAGAAAAAATATGTCGCTGCTAAAAACCTATAGCGCCAATGAAATTTAAAAGGCAATGCATCGCACATGTGCTTTAAAGCAAAAGGATTGGTACTCTTGTCTTAAAGTGAAAAGCACAAAGCCATAAAGAATAAGATTCCACGTGCACTATGTTTGATTACAACTTTACTAGTGCATTGTTACCAATCATATGCAAAATCATAAAGATTATCCATATTATTAACTATCCTAAGTCATACTTCGTGTACATTTCTAAAACCGACAAATTAATTTACAAGTTACCAATCAAAGTTCGACAAAAAAAGTGAGATAATATTTACCGTTAGGATTCTGGGTGGCCATCATAGTCCATTGAAGCGCTTCGCTGGACAATTCCAGCAACTCAAGGCAATCCCTTACACCATGGGAAAGTCTAGAGCCTTCGAAGGAACCACCCATTTCGGACAATACAGAGGTCCCTTGGCTTAGGGTGTCAATTATTTTCGTCAAGGATCTGACGAAATCATTTAGAGGAACCTTCAAGCACTGGACCGGCAAGTACACATCAGTAACAGCCGACACGGAGATTAGACACGACAAGATCAGAACCAGAGGGATTAAGGGTCGTGGATTAGGTGATGAGGGTTTCGACATTTTGGAAGTGGAAATCGGGGGCCTCCACAGGGGTTGATTCGATTTCCTAAACTATGTTTACCTTTAAATGTTAATAAAATTAAAATATTTTACACAACTTTAAACATAAATTCTTGAAAATAGGAAAATCTTAACTACTATATAAGAGTTATGATAATAAGATTAATTTATTGTTAATAATAAAATAATTATAAAAATTATAAAAATAGATATACTACTTGATAGTATGATAATAAAAAAATACTTTCAACCCTAAATTAAAAAATACTTTCATGTACTTTTGATTGCATGTTATTTATCCATGAGAATAGATATATACCAAAAATTTATGAATTCCAAGAGTCCATATTGATCAATGATGATCTACTTGATTTTCTAAGTCATAATTTTCTTTTAACGCATCACAACTATCAAGTAATATATCTATTTTTATAATTTTTATAATTATTTTATTATTATTAATAAATTAATCTTATTATCATAACTCTTATATAGTAGTTAAGATTTTCCTATTTTCAAGAATTTATGTTTAAAGTTGTGTAAAATATTTTAATTTATTAACATTTGAAGGTAAATGTAGTTTAGGAAATCGAATCAACCCCCGTGGAGCCTCCCGATTTCCTTCAAATACATCATAACTCTCAAGTAATATAATCTATTTTTATAATTTTTATAATTTATTTATTATAAACAATAAACTTATTTTATTATCCTAACTCTTATGATATTAGTTATGTTCCTCTATTTTCAAGAGATTATGCTTGAAAATTATGTAGAGATATGAGCTACTTGATTTTCTAAGCCATAATTTTCTTTAAAGCATCACAAGTATAAAGTAATATATCTATTTTTATAATTTTTATAATTATGTTATTATTAATAATAAATTAATAAACTAATCTTATCATCGTAACTCTTATATAGTAGTTAAAATTCTCCTATTTTCAAGAATTTATGTTTAAAGTTGTGTAAAATATTTTAATTAATTAATATTTGAAGGTAAACATAGTTTAGGAAATCAAATTCAAACCCCGTGGAGCCTCCTAGTTTCCTTCAAATACATCACAACTCTTAAGTAATATATCTATTTTTCTAATTATTATAATTTATTTATTATAAATAATAAACTAATTTTATTATCCTAACTCTTATGATATTAGTCATATTTTATTATGTCATTTTGAAAAGCAATGTTACATTTGTTTATTACAAGTTTGTCTCAAAATAAAAATGAAGGTGGATTTCCGATTATTTGAGGGTCCAAATTCATCTACCACCGTTATTTATTACAAGAGTTTGAATTTATACCGTTGTTACGTTTGTTAAAAATTTGGAAAAATCGAATTATTTGATCCGTATCCAAAATAATTTTAGATTTTGGATTTCGAATAATTCTTTATTTGGATTCGGATTCAGATCAAAAAATAGTGATTTCGAAAATTTTGGATAATACAAAAGTAAGTCCCTTCGGAATTTCAGGAAAAATTCCCTTGGACCGCCAATGTACAACATTGATTTCTCTCCATCGCACAAAGATAACTAAATCACTCGATTGGTAAAAAGAAAATCAAGACAAGAGCTACAAACCGATCTTGAACCATTACAATTTGAGGTTCTGTTGGACCGATGAGTCCACCATTGTTGCCGAAATTAGTGGCCATACTTTTGAAACTCCCATTCGCTGTTATCAACAAAAAAATAAAAATAAAGAACAGACGCAAAAGACGAAGAAGAGATACGTGCCATTGAGTAAATACATAAGGTTGTGATGTTAGGAACAATGAGAGTAAATGTGCATCCAAAAACATACCGAGCGGACAGACTTGACGAGTCTTGAGCCACCGGCTAATACAGTGGAAGTGAAATGCGTGGTTACGAACTCCTGAAAACAAGTAAACCCAATGCTTTAACTAGTGAACGAGCTACACCTTCAATTCATTAATATTTAAAGTTAGAGTTTGGGTCTTGATAGAATTTGATTTATGTGACATGGACACTTTGAAGATTTTCTAAGAGATCAAGGAAGTTGACTGCTACGAATTTTTGGTAGATTTTCGATCCTCCTTAATTTCATTTTATGTCACGATGGTTTGGTTTGGTTTGCCGTTCTTTTGATGTAAATTTGGGCCTTTTATCTCGGGGCGACCTCAATATTTTTTTGTTTTGATTATTTTGAAGGATTTTTTAGCGATTGTCCTCATGTAGTGTCTATTACTTTGGCGTATGTTGATAAGTGTTATTTGGCAATTTTGATATACTCTATCTTGATGAAATATATTGGTGGAATACAACTCTTTACTTATAAAAAAAATGATATTATGTTCTAATAGATCCTACGCAAAATCATCTTTGTAACATATATATAAATATTATCACGCTAAAATTTTGTATGATACTTGTAATGAAAAATAAAAGACAAGCTTATTCATTTCTCAACTTAAAATCAATCTATAATTTTTTGTAATGTGGAATGTCGAAATATATGTAAATTTTAAATAATTTTTTAATTAGTTTACAATAAAATGTGATATGCAAGTGAATAGCTTATAAATAAGACAACAATTTTATACTCTAAAAATTCTAGGATTCTAAATCTAAATTCTTAATGCATAATCTGAATTTTTATCTCGATGTTTTAAGGTTTAAATTTGGTCTTATGAGGCCCCTTAACTCACATACTATCATTGCCACTCCCAGCTGAATTCAACTATCGGTAGAAGAATCTATCGCTGCGGCCACAAAGTCAACGGCTGAAGTCCCGCCAGATTAACCAAACGACGCGGTTTTAGGACGACCGGCGCTCGTTAGCTACCTCAAGCACGTGCTTTATTTGTTTTTCTTACCTACAAATAAAACTTATGTTTCGAGATCATATGTTTTTACCAATATATAAATACAATGTCGTGGTTAAACTTCATTGAACAATATAAATATGGATACATTACCCTTATCCATGTAATTATTATTTGATGCGAACTTATTTTAATTTGGTGATGAAAATGGAAAAAAGTCTTTCATTTGAAATGACAGGATGAAAGAAAACCAAGATTAAAATTAAAGATCCAATGTCAATGGAATTTTCTAGTCAACTTGTAATGCTTAAAGTCTAGAAATGCTAGATTTTATATTAGAATATGATTTTCAATATATATTATTCGTATGAAATGAATCACTAAAAAATCAAATCCCTGACTATTTGAATGAACGATACGACGAACCTTTGGTCCCATCCTAACATGTAAATTTAATTGAGCCATTTGTTACTCTTGACTTGACTCAACGACACACGAGAGGATCAAGAAATTTGGGGTGTGAGATACATTTTTATTTTTTTTAAAATTTAATTTTAATTTGTAACTCAATAAATTAATTTTTTAAATTTTAATGGAGATATATATTTAAAATATATCAAATTATTAAACAATTTTTTTTAAGTGACACTGCCCTGAACCTGCCCTGAACCTGATTTGGCCGCTTGTGGCACATACAATCAGTCAAGGCAAGCATAGTCATTGAACCTGATTCTTTGGAAATAAATTTTAAGCCGCCATCGACGACCGCAAATAACATACATAAAACATGCACCTTATCATATGTTTGATAACGATAGATGAGATTAACAAAATCTTACTTTATATTATACAGATATTTAACAATGTTTTCATTATATAGTGATTATTATTTATCAAAAATTTCAGACACTAGGCAAATTTTCTATTATGTTGTTCTTCCCTAACAATTTTGGTGTAATTTGTAGATCCTTCGGTCTCAGAGTTAAGAAGAATAGAGTTAACAAGATATTCTTCTGAAAAGACACCATATAAATTACATTTAAATATTAAAATTCAGAAAATACAATTCATGATTTCATGAACGCCTGAGAAAAAAGTTTTGATTGAACCTATAAGATGATGGGCTTTCTTCGTATGAAGATATTAGTGTCTTACTTGTCATCCTAAATACACAGATTAATTTATATTAGTGTCAGATTAAGTTTAGTTGGATCTATAAACTTTAATTACTCTAATTAAACCAGGGAGCCCATGAAATAAACGAGGAAAAACACCAACAGCAGCAGGAGAGTGACCAAAACAAAGAAGTGTAGCAGACCGACGACAACGCTCAGACTATCCCCGCCGTTGAGGTCGCCGCCACCGCCACCCCGACCGCCTTTGCGACCCCCTCCTCTCCGGTTCCGACCATAACGCTTGTGTGGCTTAAGCGCCAGGTCCATGCTCTTGTCTCTCTGCATCGGTTCCCACTAATAATTATTATACGTTTTTTTGGTGAACATTAATTATTATACGTACTCCACGGATATATCCACCGGCTTAAAAAAAAAAAAATACAAACTACGCTAGTCAATTGCGGTATATACTATATAGTTCGATATCTCCTTTATTATATTGACTAATCAAAATGAGTATATGTTCTATTTGTGAAGGGAAGAAGAAATATTTATGGGTTTACATGAAACAGCTTTTATGGGTACATCAAATGCAATGCATTATAGCCAGAAATGTACAACGGTCGGTTATTTATAAATCCATGGAATATTGGGTCGACGTGCATTTTATTATAAGTCTGCCCTTAATTTGGATTGCTGTTGTTTCGTAGGTTGTTTCCGAGAAGCAAGGAAGCAACTCCGTTAATGACAAGGAAATTGTATTAAAAAAAATCCGGAGAGGGAATCTCTCGGAGTTTGGAAAATTACAAAATTTGTGAAGTCGCATCATCCATCCTATAAATTTAAAAATTAATCTAATCTGATTCAAATTTTTTAGTTCGACCGATCTAATCAATAGTAAAATTCATTGCTAGCTCCTTTCGGCATCTCATGACTTGGATTAATCAGCCGGGGAGAGAGTATATTATTGGTTCACAGGGACAATACAAAGACAAAATAGAACATAATTAATCCTCAATAGCTGCTAGCTAGCTAGGTCTTGGCTGCTCCAAGGAATATTGTTTCCAGGCGAAGCATCGTTATTCTTTCTGTGTCGGACAGTGGTTCCGTTCTTATAATTGTAATTGTTAGGCCCAAAGGGCCACTAGCCCAAAACCAAATATAAGCCCAAAATAGTCTATTTACCAAATAGTACCAATAATTCAATTAACTTTCTACCTCCATAAAAATCCAATTTTTACTTTTCACCTTGCCAAATTAACTTTCCACCTTCACTAAATACAAATTTAGGTGAAAAGAAAAGTTGGATTAAATTAGTTAAAAGAATTATTTTGTTAAAAATTAGGTAAAAAGAAGATTGGACCAAATTGACATAAAGTAGAAAGTAGGGATGAGTTGGCCTAAATGAACAGAGATTTTTCCCCTATAAAAGGGAACCCCCTGTGACAATTTTGATATAAGTGACCCAGAAAATACACTCAGAAACAAAATTACAGTTTAGTACTGATAATTTCAATAAATTTACATTTAAGGAAACTCGTGAATTCCGAGCTCTAGATCCGCTTTGTTTGTGATCAAGTTTCGACCTACATCTCGTCAAGAATATCTCGGGCAACTCTTGGTCAAGAAACAAGAGGTAACTTCAATTTATTAACGTTAATTTTCATTTAAATTGAATAAGTTTAATTTCATAATTATCTATTAATTATGTGATTAAAATCCAACAATTGATATCAGAGCCTTTTTTTACATGTTCTTGATGTTATATGGGGTTTAACTTGATTAATTATGTTAATAATCGAGTTGATCATGTTTAAAAATTATCTCAGAATGTTTTTGGGTGTTTTTAAATTGATTTTGGTCAGCCGAGCGGTTTTTTGAAAGTTTTTGGTCGTCCTGGGTCATTTGGTTACACGCGCAAGTTCAGTGACTAAAATGTAATTTGCCACCCCAATTTTCAAAAACCCAGGCCGAAAACCCCGTTTTTCCCCAAATCATTCCCAAGCAAATTCCGGTCGATTCCGACCATTTCAAAGCACGAAGCCTGTTTTAAAACCTTCCTCGTTCAATTCCGAGCACGTTGATACCAATTTGGGTCGTCTTCGTTGCCAGAATCGTGAGTTACGAGCTTCGGAGCTCGGAACTCGACCGAACGGAGACGACCTTCGTGTGCTTCAACCGGAGTTCGACGAACCTCGAGACCGCTACCATCGTGTTCGGGGAGACGAGACGAGTCGAACCCGACCGGTGGTTTCAGTCGTCGCGCCTCCGTTTGGCCGCGGTGGTCGGAGGCGGCTCGGTTGTTTTTTAGGGTTCGGGAGAGAGAGAGAAAAAAGAAAGAGGAAGGGGAGGGATGAATGTTGGGGGCAGTTTTGTAAATTCGCCTCTTTCTGAAAAAACCTTTTATACCTTGAGTCGTTTTTTGAATTGAACCGGTTGAATTGAATGGTTTAATGGTTCGACTCCCTCAATTTTGGTTTGATTTTTATTTTGAATCAAAATTGGTTATCTCGGTTGATTTTTTAATTAAATCGGTCGAATTAGACTGATTTAATGGTTTAACTCTGATTTTGGTTCGATTTTGGTTCTATTTTGAGTCAAAATTGATTATTAAGTTTGATTTTTGGTAGTTTGATTGAATAAATTTTGTTTTTATTCAATTGAATTTTGTTTTTGAAAAATTAAACTTAATTTTAAATCCTGATTTTATAAATTTTAATTGGTTCTAATTTAATTAAATACTAAATTTTGATTCAAATTCGTTTTAAGTCGTAATTTGGTACGATTTTTTTAATTGGATAAATTTGTATTATTCAGTTAGACCATTTTTAATGATTCCACTCAATTTTTAAATTAAACTAGAGCGAACCAAATACTAAGTACGATAAATCAAAACGTAAGCAACTGATTGACAGTAAAAAATGATCCATAGAGTTAAAAATTTGAATTCACATATTTGGCTAAAGACAAATAAATGTAAAAATAAAGTAATAATTAACATTTTTGCAAAAAAATAATAATACAATCTTCTCATTCTATCGTATTCTTACACGCAAGTGACTCTAGCTTATATGCAGTAAGAATTAAAAAAACGAAGGCAGTCAAAATTATTACAGCATATGTGCACATTGCTTGACATCAAATTTTCACAAATTAAACCATTTAAATTAAACTCTAATCATCTAAACTCCAAATTCTAAAAAAATAATTATCTAAACTCCCTAGCCCTTTTGGTGCAAGGGAGAGCGTGACCTTTGGAGGTGAAGGAAAAATATTGGTGAATATTATAATGTGTAATGGAGATGTGACAAAAAATTATTCAAATTAGCCGAACAACCAGATTGATAGGTCTATGAAAACGCGAACGAGCAAGAAAGATGGCAGCAACTCCTTTTAGAAAAATTCTGTAAATTTTTTATACGTAGTTATTTTTAACGTCGTTAGGCCTCACGTCTTTTAGATTAAGTGTAGCTTAATTTTTTTGGATAAATAATTTCCCAAATTTATATTTTAGTGATAAAAATGCTAAAAAGAAACTTCGACAATTACAATTATTTTTAACAAAAAACAAACGGAAACAAGGTCGCTTCTTTTAATTATTTATATATTATATAAATTCATATTGTAGTACTATGGCGTACGATTGAAATTGTTCCAAGACAATTGTTTATGGGGATGTATAATGTGGACGTGGATAGGAACTTGGAAGGGTAATGAGATCTCCATTCTCCGTATAGTTGGTTAATAGCAAGTGACTCGCTAACACCTTTTGACTTTTCCTTACACTTAAATATTATTTTGGGTACGTAATGCGGTATGCCAGTAAGTTAAATTGGTTAATAGATTGTTTTATAGACAACAATTTTTGTAAATTGGTACTCGTTGAAACGATATATTAATTGATACAATATGAGTTTTGTTAATTGGCGTGTGAAGATGTGCTTGTATGTATAGTCACAAAATGCAACTTCGAGCCACATTCCAAGACTCCAAAGACTATTATTTTTTTCCTATTGGGTTCTTTTTTAGCATTAGGTGTTGGATTTTGGAGCTTTATGGACCACCCAATAGTATTGGTGTTCCTAATAGATTTTTTTTTGGGAGTAGTACTTATGGCATCAACATTCTCTACACAACATTCCCTTCCGCTTAAGTTTCTTGCCCACAAAGAATTCGATGGAAATTGGGCCTTAATATCCTTGTAAAACTCCTACGATGCATCACTCACTAGAGACCCCATCCATTTAATCAACATTTGTCCTTCTACACGATTCTGGCATTTGACTAAGCGTCTATCTAGAATCATCTCAGGTTCACGATCTGGGAAATAATGCAGAGGAACATCCAGACGTGGAGAAGTAGATCCCCTTTGAATGGTTTCAATTGGGACACATGAAATGTAGGATGAATGCGAGAAGAGGAAGGAAGATCCAATGTATAAGCCATAATTCCTTTTTTATCAATGATACGATAAGGACCAAAATAACATGGAGAAAGCTTATTATTGAACCTGTGCTTGAGTGATTGTTGTCGGTATGGTTGAAGCTTCAACAGGACCAGATTACCAAGCTGGAAAACATGCTCAGAACGCCTCTTATCAGCCTATTGTTTCATGCGATGTTGAGCACGTTCGAGATGGTATTTGAGAAGCTTCAAATTATCTTCTCTTGCAGTTAAGAATCTATCAACAACCTCGAATGGTGAATCTCCTACAAAATAAGGAAGATGGAGTGATGGAGCATGACCATACAGAGCCTCAAATGGTGACACACGAGCAGTAGTGTGAAAACTGGTATTATACCAGTGTTCTGCAAGAGAAAGCCAATGACTCCAATCATGTGGTTTGTCGTGTATCATACAACGTAGATAAGTTTCCAACTCTTTATTGACAATCTCAGTTTGACCATCAGTCTGAGGATGGTAGGAAGTGGACATCTTGAGATCAACACCTTAAAGTTTGAAGAGTTCTTGCCAAAAGGAACTCAGAAAGATGGAATCTCTGTCACTGATGATGACTTATGGTCATCTATATAGCTTAAAAACATTGTCTAAGAAAACACGAGCAACTTCTGTAGCTGTAAATGGATGCTTAAGTGGCATGAAGTGGCTAAATTTGTTCAGTCTGTCCACTACCACTAAGATAGTTGTGTAACTATTCGAAATGGGAAGACCTTCAATAAAGTCTAAAGATACACACTCCCACATGATCTTTGGTATTGGAATAGGCTGTAGTAACCCAGGTGATGCAGCAGTATCATACTTACATTGCTGGCAAGTTAAACAAGATCTGACAAAACAACGAACATCTTTCCCACACAAACCCACGGCCCTTTGGCCAGCCTCGACCCATTGGGTCTCTCGAGTTTGGGCCCGACCAACCTCGGCCCCTTCGACCCCACCTTGCGGTCTGATGCGACAGTTTGGCCCAACGGCTATGATCTTCTACCGATGAGAACCACTGACCTCGCTAGCCTTTGGCCTACGATTGTTCAATTTTTTTAGGCCTATCTACAGTACCAGATTACATCGAGAGAGGTTTCCTCGTTTGAGGTCCCAGCCGTGGGAGATATCCACGGTCTGCATGCATCAGGATCTCAGACTCACTTTTTGCCGACGGAAAGCTGTGATCTTGGAGATAGGGATGTCCTGCTTTCCTCTCTTACTCTTACATCAACTTTGCCTGCTTACACTGTTGTTCAGTCTGGGCAGGGCATTGAGCCTACATCTCACTTTTTGCTAGCTAAGACTGATTGTGTTATTGTGTCAGACATTCTGCCTCAATAGTCTACTATCCCTATGCAGAAAGGTCATATCGACTTTCTGGTAAGAAACGCGCGCGACAAAGGCAAGACAGTTATGCAATCCCAGGAGGCTACTAATGACTCTATACGTGACTCTAGTCCCTGGAACGCAAATCCTCATAGAGAGGTCCCAGCTATAGGGGAAATCTGTAGTTAGCCTTTACAAGGGTCCTGTTTGCTTCCTCGAAATGAACCTGATCCCGGAGCCAGGGATGTTGCTATCCATACTATGGCCTCTAGTGCCAATGTTGCCCCTATTGATCTTTTATTGAGTCTGTGCACTCATTTTGATTTTCCCCAGAGTACCATTCAGCTGATCAGAGATGTCACCACCGGCTCTAGCGGGAAGAGCCAACACACTTCAGATACTCTGGCCTCTGAGCCACCACAGGCAGAACATGCCTCACAACCTGTCACGGCATTTGCCCAGTCCCCCCAGTAGTTATGCGCCTTTCCTATACTATCCTAGCACGATCAAAGCCTGGGGGTTGGACCTATTCAGGTACTGGTCCTGAACCTATTATGGTTAATGGAAAGCCCACTCTGGTCATCAGCCAGAACTCCTCTAGGGCCATTCGAGAGTTTGGGTCCTAAGCTTTCATTGGGAGACTAGTCACCCCTAAAGGTACAAAGCCAATGACTTTTTCTACCTTGCGAGGGGAGCTTACACATCTTTGGGGCACCTCTGCATAGCACATGCTCTCTGTTGGCCTAGGTTACTACTGCTTCTAATTCATCATGGTTGCTGACAAGGCACGTATCTGGGCCATTGACTCCTGGAAGCTTCAGACCGCTAGACTATTTCTCCAACCATGGGTTCCATCCTTCAAACCGACCTGGCAGGAGAAGACCACCACATAGACTTGGATCAGGTTGGTGGGATTGAGCTGTGAACACATTTTTCTGTAGATTGTGTTCGGCTTGGCACGAGGCATTGGGCGACCTATCCAACTAGACACTATTGCCCTTAATAGGGTGAATGGTATACGCGTCGAGGTCATGGTGGAGATAGAGGCTGACAAGCCACGACCTACCCAGGTTAGCATGCTTTTAGAGGACAGTGAGATCGAGGTAGAGGTACAGTTCGAGGACTCCCTCCCAGTCTACTCCTACTGTAAGGCGCGAGGGCACACCCGCAACTCTTATATGCGACGACCTTCTGCCAGAGGGAAGAAGCAGGTCACGAACACAGCACCTACAGAGGCACAAGAGAGGCGGTAGGCCCCTAGAGCTTCTCCTCAGGATCATAGTTGGAGGCTCACTAGATGGCATTTCCCCACCTGGCACAGGTACTAGCACTTCTCTGCAGACTGTTAGCGCATTTGCCATGCTGGATGAGCTTGTGGAGTGGGCTGAGATTGATGAGACACAATCGACGGAGGAGGCAAGTATTGCTAGTTCTATGGGCACGGAGCCCCAGGTTACAGTTTTACCTATTACACCTGCTATAGATGATGTGCCAGGCACGGAGCCTGGGCTTCTTAGGGTCTCCGAAAGAATGGGTCATGCTGATTTTTCGGCAGAAATTCAGACTACAGCAGATGCTACAGACCTGCAGAGCCTTCAGGTATAGTCACCTACTTCAATCACGCTAGCTAGGGAGGTTGTTCAGGTAGGTGCCAATATCCTTGGTCTCAGGGAAGGGGCTACCCCTATCATCGACGAGACAAACTTACAGGTTTTCGAGGTGGATGACACATCAGACCACAGACTCCAAATTGAGGCTATGGCTGGAGAGCAAACTTGGGGACAGGCGTCAGGGAAGAGTTCCTAGGAGTGTACGCCCCCACAGCTACGCCAGACTTACCACTTGCGCCAGCGCAGTGCGAAGCTGACTAACCAGTCCCCGCGGGGCCTATGAATATTTTTTATTGGAATATTCGGGGTATTGGGTCTGTGCATGCCCGTACCCAGCTTCGAGAGCATTATATGTGCCACATGCCATCTTGGGTGGCCATTTCAGAACCGATGGTTACTTTTGACTCCACACACGAGAGATTCTAGACACCTTTAGGCTTTTGACTGGTCGGCTCCACGGAAAGAGGAGAGCGGGCTCCTAATCTTTGGATCCTTACTAGTCAGCCAGTTTCTCAGCCCATCGACATGTATGTCCTCACCAGATTCCAGACTCCACAGGCAGCTGTCCCTTAGAGATGGCGCTCCCATTGGCTTCGTATGACACAGATCCAAAAACAGATGTTGTTTTGTGTCACACATATTTTCTGAGAGGGGAACTCTGTCACAAATGCCCTGACACACCTCACAGAGGAGGGATGGTGGCCGAACCTCCCTGCATCGCTCATAGGACTGGTAGGCTGCGACATGTCAGGACAGCCCTACCACAGGTTTGTCCCTTAAGGACCTTATCTTTTTCATCTGAGACCTGCTGTGGATGATATGCCGGGCACTAAGCCTGGGCTTTTAGGGACCTCGAACGATTGGGTCATGCCGATTTTTCTGCACGATCTGTCGTTGGTTGTCTTTTTCCTTCACCTCATCTGACTGCCAGACTTGTTGGCTAGCTGGTGAGGTTTTCTTTTGTACTCCTCTCCCATGACTGCCAGGCTTGTTGGTTAGCTGGTGAGAGGTTTTTGCCCTACCTGACTACCAGGATTGTTGGTCAGCAGGTGTTTTGTGGGCTTTTGGTGTTTGTTTGTATAATGCTTTTTTATTTTATTTGATGGCAGTTATTGATTAAAAAAAGTATTTGTGAATGGAAGGACCATACCACTATGAGCTTCACATTACAGGTAGCTGCATTATCCTCGCAACATACCTTATATATTGAAATAGTCTGGTTTATTATTTAGGGTTAGACTAAGACCACTAGTTTGACTAAGCGCTCAATATATAAGGGCATATGGGTCACACAAGACTAGCATTAATTTACGAACTAAAGTTGGATAAGTTAAATATTAATTTGATCAAGAATATTTAATTTATAGAGAAGTGTTGAAATTCTATTAGATAGAATTATATTTAACTAAATTGGATTTAATTAAATAATATCTATAATAATATGTTCAACATATTTACTAGGTCAAAGAAAATTGAGATTGTTTTTCTTTAAGTTAAAACCTATTAAGACCGTTAGACGGATGGGTCATTAGCTCTAGGCCAAGTGGGAGATTGTTAGTAAATAATAATGTCCTAGAGACAATTAATAATATAGATGGTGGAATTACAATTAATAATAAGGATAGTAGAATTTTCCATTAACATTGTTTATGTTTTCTTTTGAAGAAAAATAATGTATTTTCATAACGGAATGAAAAGATGTATTTTCCATTATGAAATTCCACCAAATATTATTTATGAAACAATATTTCCATTAAGAAAAAAAATGTATTCTTTTTCATAATGGAAATTTCACCAAATATTATTTTATCAAAGTAAAGAATTTAATATTTAGAAATTTAATCTTAATTTTACTATAAATAGGTGACTTGGTTTTGTTGCAAAATACACCTAAACACCAAAATCACTAAGACATTTCTCTCTTGTTGAATCTTCGTTGAGAACTTTCCTAGCAAGTTCTAAGAAGATACCAACTGTAAGAGTTCGTAGTATTTTACTACGTGGATACCATAGTAGAGGAACTGCTCAACGATAGAGACTTGGTCACGAAGCGCTTTGAGCATCAAAATACTATAAGCAACCTCTGTCTATTTAATTATCGCAGATTCGATTATGTTATTTATATACAGTCAAATCAGATACATTGGTTAGTTAAAATAAAATTTTAACTTCTGCTGTGTTATACTTTGAGTATAATTTTTGTAAAATTCCAACAGATGGGTTAGCTTCGCCGCCTCAGAAATGACGGATTGGATGGATTGGAGGAGGAAAGTGAGGATTATGGGGCTGATGTTAATGGAAATGGAGAGCTTTAGTGAGTCTAAACAGACTTTTGGTTAAGGTGTGTTCTTACAGAATGCATGTAATTTTGTTGGGTTAAAATGTTGGTTCTTTTGTGAAGTTGTTGAAATGGAGAAGATTGGGGAGATGAGGAGGTGGAGGAGAAGGAAGAAGAAAGAGAGGCTGTTTAGTTTGGAGGAAGCCACTAGAGTGAATATTGCAAGATCAAGGAAGGCTTATGTTTTATTGTCTGCTTGGGACTTGGAAATGGAGAGAGTGGTTTTTGTTTGGACTTGATTTATGTTATTGGGAATGAATGCAACTTTTTCTCATTGTCAAACATTCATATTTTGTGGAGAAAGGAAAGAAAGTGAGGAAGCTGAGGAACTGGCAATGATCTGTTTTGTGCTCATATTTTTTTCATTACAAAGAATTATCAAAATAATTTAAATTTTTAATCGGTGAATTTCTGGTCCCATATTGATCCATATCCTAGTCCGTCTAACAGATCCGCGATTGGTCATAACGTGCCTCCCCATAATTTTCAGCGTAAATTTTGTGATAAGCTTGATGGTCAGTCAAGTCTACGGAAGCAAATGTTGTAGAGTGGACCACTTCAATAACATCTAATCTTGTCAAACGTACAAAACAAAAAATTGTGAGAACCTTGTCTAAGAAAGGGCCCAGCCCAATAACTGAAGCTTGAATACAAATTCTCTAGAGATTGTAAGATTTTCTTTTCTAGGGGTGATGATGGTTATTGGACGATTTTTGGAATCTTAATTAAGGTTTCAAATCTCATTATCAGAATTTCCAATTCGAATAGAATCGTGGGTCACCTAGTCCTACTTTTTGAAAAGTAAATTTACACTATAATCTTCCGAGATAGCCTTCAAAACCTTTTCATTCTTTTTCTGAATATAGACAGATACCCTATTTCTCTACATATTTTAGACCTGGTTTGGTAATAAAAGGGGAACATTAATCTACTTAGTATCAAGCAAAAATGAGAATATTACTATTTCTGTCAAATTTCTAAGTGGGTTAGAGCTTTATTTCCTAATATATAGTATTTATATAATCAGGTCGAGGCTGGAAGTTAGTTGGGTATTGGACAGAGGGTATTATACATCTTTCCATATTATTATAGCGATGATCTTGCAATTAGAACTTCTGCACAGAAAAATCCATGCTTAGCTTATTGTGTGATTTTATTTTCCTTCGTCCATAAAGAAGACGGATCAAATGGAAGTTACAATGATCCAAGCAAACCCTTTTTTTTATTAGGCCTGAAACATTTCTATCGTAATCTTTCAAGCTACCGCAGACTCATCAGGTCTAGCTTCCTACATAATCATACCGACAAAAAACCGAAACGAACGTCTGTTGGTCCTCAGATCACAGCCCGACCGCGATGAATGGAACTCCCAACGATGGAAGCCATGAACCACCATTGATGAACTTCGACACGGTGAACTTCGTAGCCTCGGATCGGCTGATGCTCGGATGATAATTCCGCCACTTGATCCTTCCACTTGTGTTAGCTCCGGGTCCGGTGTTATGGTACTCGGCATAATACAGAGTATCTAGGTTCAGAGTCCCCAACCATTCGCTCCACCCTTCCGGATTTATGACACTGCTGATGTAAGTTTGCATGAAGACAACTCTGGAATGTGCATTACTAGGCCTTCCCAAGTAGGTCTTAACCCTTTCGGGGATCGGTTCTTCGGGAAGAATCTTGCAGAACTGGAAGGAGAACCCGGCAGGACTCGACATTCCCCTGCGAGCTTTCACTCCGTGCGCGGTGATGTAGTTTCTCGGCTGCTCATCGTCTGATGAGCCTTTCCTTATCAGGATGGTGGAGTTTTGAAACACTGCGGTTGCAGACCCGGTGATGATGTCCCTTGTCCCTCTGATGGTGCATTCTTTGAAGAATTGGCGCTTGTTAGTAAGCATGATCGTGTTCTCGTACCCGTGAAACCCGCAATTGTAGAAAGCTACCTGGTCACCACTCGCTAGGAGCGCGACGGCCGCGTGTCCACTTGGCCCGGCAGTGTTCTCGATCGTCAGGTGTTTTGCCACGAATCTATCCCCAAAAACAGCTAAAAGGTGCAACCATCCGAATCAGAAAGGATTTAACAAAAACAGAGCCTTGTAAACTGTAACGGAGCCTTACCGAAAGTTGCTGTATGCGGAGCTTTGATGCCACGAACAAAACTTCGGCTTCCGGTAATTACAGTTTCATTCATTCCATCCCCAACCATCACGAGGTTGGTCTTGGCCGCACTGATCTCCACCTTCTCATCATAAACTCCCTTCTTAATGTGTATAACGAACGGAGTTCTGCTTCCCGAAGGCGCTGCGTTTACCGCTTCCATGATCGTTCTGTACTTCCCTGAACCGTCTGTAGCTACTGTAACATCAGCTTTGGCATGAACAACGACATTTGCTGTTCGCTCGTGTACTACTACCGATTGGTCGTGGCTTCGTCCGAGACTCGAGAATACGCATTTACCCGTCCTCTTTGGGTGCTTATTCCAGGTTGTTATTTTGCTAGAGGGTTTGTTGTAGTCCCAAATGTCTTTAACCATACCGGCAAGTTGGAAAGCTAGTGAAAATGCATCTGTAAGCATGATCCTCGCCTTATTTTCTGCCACTATGTTAGTTCCAAAATCTTGAAGGCACAATTCTTCATTGTATAACACAACATTCAGATACGATCCCACTTCATCACCGACGTCGTAATAATCTACACCAGCACATTGCAACCAATAGTTTCACATAAGTAGAATATCAACTAGACTTATTTGCACTGAAAAGAAAGAAAAAAAAAACCCGACTAGAACTCGGATTAGTCGAAACAACGGATTTCAGGAATGTACCTTTATGATCATGCACGGCGTCGAGAGAACAATTCAACGCCTTGGCAGAAGTCTCAAGCGAGTTTAAGCATTTCTGGATCATGTTGCTTTCATCTCCATTGTTCTGAATGTTGTCCATGTTCTGCCATCGCTGGAAGTTGGTTTCGGCCTTCTTCAGAGCTCTAGTAGCCTTCTTCAACGTGACGACGAAGTCCTGGTTCGATCTACGTCCGGGCTGGCTCCATTCCCACTCGGACAAGACAGACGACGAACTCAAGGAGACGATGATAATTGTAAGAGCCAAAGATGGTAGCGAGAAAACGGGTGCAAACCGAGACATGTTTCGGATCCAACGAGGTGAAATCTCAGATGGTTTCTACGTTCTTCGCTACCTTGATTCTGTAATTTTCTGCTTATTACCAGCTTTTTAAAGCAATTTTCTAAGTGTGGTTACATCTTTTTGGACAATAAATTCGAGGAACCCACTTCAAAAACGTAAAAGAAAGTAACACACATGGAGTAAATTCTTGAAACCATCCACACGATGGAAATTAGATTTTGCTGAGAGTCTATTCAATTGTGAATATTTACGGATTTCACTTTTTTTAATTTGATATAGAAAAATCACTATAGGTTCCGAAACTTAGGTTTCGTTTCGGACAAAGCGGGTAAATTATAGACTAATTAAGTAAACAGAGTTACGTATGATGGTCATTAAATGAAGCTTCGTTCATTGAGTGTGTTTTTCCGTTCCTTAATTCTTTTCTAAAACGACATCGTTCCAAATTCTCCAAAAATATTTACTAGATGGGCACACATGGATGGAAACGTATCGGGTCCAATTTTTGTAATGATCAAAAACCAAAGCTAGACAATCGAGACAATTAATATAAAATGTCATTCAAAGACCCATTTTCATTAGGCGTAATTGTCGCTCTACGAATATGACGTGATATAATATATAAATTTTTTAGGCAAAACATAATCTATACTTAAGATTTCATCATTTTTTTAATCGATTTACGATACTTTAGGGCCCTACACATTCGATAACCCCGAACTGTACTTGATACCGGTGGAGGGCAACCACAAGTCACCTTCAATGAACTTGGCCACGGTGAAGGTACTGGCCTGGTCGGAGTTATTAAGAACATGGTATCCCGTCCAGTTGACCCTCTCCCCGAGCCGAGCTCCGGGTCCGAAATTCGCGTATTCGCCGTAATATAGCGTGTTCAAGTGATCGGTCATGTTCCACTCGAGCCAGCCCCGGGGCCTAATGGCCTCACTCAAGTAAGATTGCATTACGACCGTCCTCGAAAAGTTCTTCCAAGGTCGACCCAAGTACGTGTCGCCCGCGTTGATATCCGCCGAGATGTTGCAGAATTGGATCGAGTATCCGGTCGGCTGACCGGGGTCCGTCCTCCCGTGAGCCGTGACCGTGTTCTTCTGGCCCGGCTTCCCTTGTCTCGCATTAATCTCGCAGTTTTGGAACACTGCGGTCCCGGAGCCGAAGATGAAGTCAACGGTTCCGGTGATCTGGCACTCTCTGTAGAATTGCCGCATTGTGTGAGTGTAGAGCGTGTCTTGGTATCCCCGGAGTCCGAGCCGGTAGTAGACTGACAAGTCGGAGTCGGACCGGAGTGCCACCGCCTGGCCCATCGTCGGTCCTGCGGTGTTCTGGATCGTCAGGTCCCTGGCTATGAAGCCTCTCCCTGTAACAGCTGCACATGTCGAAATACCATAATAGTATTATTGTTGTTGCAAGTCTCCTATAATTAGAACCAATTATCATCATATTCTTATTATTATTAGAACAACAATAATTACCATGACCAAGTATCATAATATTTTTAACCAAATTAGTAAGACAATCAGATATTCATTAGATAAAATAATTCATGTTCGAATATTTTGAATAGAAAAAATCTGTCACATACCTAATGTAGCAGACCCGAAAGTGGTATATCCAGAGACGTTATTTCTTTCTCCGGAAATGATAGTCTGGTCGATGCCATCCCCAACCATCATAATATTCCATTTCTTCTTCTTGATCTCCACATTCTCATTGTAAGTTCCTCTCTTCACGTATATAATGAACCGGCGCATATTCAGCTCTGGAGCTGCCTCTATGGCTTCCATAATGGTGGTGTAATTCCCGGACATGTCTCCCGCTCCTGCCACTACAACATCAGGAGTCAACCCATTTACCAGTAACAGCTTCCTGTCCTCGCGCTTGAACCAGAACGGGAACTTCTTCTTGTCCGTTGCGGGATGGTCAACTCGTCCTCTTGCCTCTTCCTGAGCTCCATTCGACTCGGAACTGGAGGTTGGATCGACCTGGTGTAGTAATTCGCGAACCGATGACGTGATTTGGTTAAGCGTACGCACCACTTTGTCCTCGAAGAAACCGCTTGTCCCTTCGAATCCTTGGATGCATGTGTCTTGGTTAACCATTGCAGCACTTAGCCATGTTCTTAGGTCATAACTCAAGTTTCCCGTGCTGTTGAATTTGTTTCCTGTGAATGGAAATTACAAATTTGCCATTATGGAATTATAATCTTGTTGAAGCATCATATCGTTGTTATTAATAACTCATAAATTCAAAAGGCAATGCATCGCACATGTGCTTTAAAGCAAAAGGATCGGTACTCTTGTCTTAAAGTGAAAAATACAAAGCCATAAAGAATAAGATTCCACATGCACTATGTTTGAAAGAATTTAGTAACTTTCGTTACTAAACTTTACTAGTGGATTGTTTCCAATCACATGCAAAATCATAAAAAAATATCCATATTATTAACTATCCCAAGTCATACTTCGTCTACATTTCTAACACCGACAAATTAATTTACAAGTTAATAATCAAAGTTCGAATAACAATGTGAGATGTTATTTACCGTTAGGATTCTGGGTGGCGGCCATAATCCAGTTAAGCTCTTCGGTGGATAATTCAAGCAACTCAAGGCAATCGCTTACAGCACGGGAAAGCCTAGAGCCGCCGAAGAAACCACCCAATTTGGACAATGTAGAGGTCACCTCGCTTACGATATCAATAATTTTCGACAAGGATCCGACAAAATCATTTACAGGAACCTTCAAGCACTGGAACTGCAAGTACACGTCACTAGCAGCCGACGCGGAGATTAGACACGACAAGATCAGAACCAGAGGGATTAAGGGTCGTGGACAATTAGGTGATGAGGGTTTCGGCATTTTGGAAGTGGAAGATCTTTTTCCTTCTTCGCTCAGCTAGGACCTTGACACTGTAATAATGGAGAAGAGAAGACGATGCGTGGAGTGGTATTTAAGGTAATTGGAGTAGTGGATGTCAGATAGGGAAGTGAGGTGTATTTAAAGAGGAAGAGGTGATCACCTTGGGAAATCAAATTAATTCAATGTATTAAATCTGATATAATGTTACCTATAAGCATTTAGATAACAATAGAAAGTTGTTCTTGTTTAGTCAACTACTAAGTTTGAATGTAATAGTATATAATTTTTGTTGAGATAATTTTGATACATTTTAAAAAAATCATATACTAAATTGAAATTGAATTGAGAAAAATGTCAAAGATTTAAAATCACTGTACATCCTTTTTAATAAATTTTTATCGTTATTGTAGTATTTGGTAACTATTATGATATTAATACAATTACTGTATTCTTTTGAACAAATGGACGATTTGTACTGTTACACTGTATATTCCTTTTGTCACTCACAGGAAGCGACCAAAAATCAAAAGATACGACGCATATTGGACTTACGTATAGGCATATAGCTTTCTCTTTTCCTCTCTAATCTCGCGGACTAAGCTCTTTTGATTACTTTTTCCGGTATCTATTTATTTTATTTAAGGGTTAAGTAACATTGGCCCTAATTGTTATTGTACATCCTCAACTATAAACATGCATTTTGATCCGCTCTTCTCCCCGTGTTTTTCCTATTAGATATTTTTTTTTTCTATGATAGAGTTTTTATGAGGTCAGTAGTTGCAATCCTATGCTATCTATATGGGTTTAGAGGTTGCTGATTTTTTTTTATCGTTGTGTCCAAATTGTTACAGTTGTACAGTCGGTCATGTCCATAGACGCTATTGTATCAATGGTTTGAACAAATAAGAAGATATATTTTTCTAAAAAAAATTGTTTTTAGCTTTTACGTGAAAGTCATGAGTCGTTGACGAATTTGAAAAGGCGCAAGAGAACAGGAGTATGCATGTGTTTGTCTTGTTTTCCCATTATATCTTTCTTTTCTGGCCCAATCGGTATAATGTAAATGATAATAGAGAATGTTCTACCGAGAATTTGAAATTTCCATTTTAAAAAGTTCTCGGTAGATCCAATACGTCAGTGTTTCTTGATTATGGTATTCTATTTATATAAAAAAGTGATTCTTCTAAAAGTTTACGTTCAATAAAAAAGATTTTTGTGAAATGCCAAAAATAAAATAAAAGACTACAGTGCAACTAACGCTATTTCTATCTTTCCCCGTCAATTATTTCCCGTTGAATTTTATCTCAGTGAGATTTTAATTAAATTTCAATTACAACCTCGTATGACGTGAGAGATTTAAGACCAAGGACCGTAAATCTATACATACTATCATTTCCGTAATATATTTTACTTATAAAATAAACCCTATGTTTCTATTTTGGAAGTGCCAAGTGGCCAAAATATCACCTTAGGTTAATTATCAACTACTATATGTTTACTTTACGACCAAAAAAAAACTACTATATGTTTACTTAGTGGTAGCCTCTTCACCAAGTCGGGACCATTTTACAGCTAAACCTACATTTTATGATATTCCCTTTTCTCTCGTCACGCCTTCAGCTAGCCCTTCGTTGGTGCAAATCCTACTCGGAACTGAAAAGGGCGTATAAATTCCCGGAGATGCTCGTCTTCCAGTCAAAAGTTCTTTATTAAAACTTCAAAATCCTTGCATGTATCGAAAAAAATATAATACTAGAGCATTGATCGATAATTGGAGCAAGGACTCGGATTGCTGAATAAACATTATGTTTGTTTCCATATGCTAATTAATGAAACAATTTGATAATGCGATGGCGTTGAATTGGATAACAATTGCACGCATCGATGTCTCATATTATCGTCGTTTTTATCTGTATTATGTATGTCTATCTGTTTGGACTAAGAATAACTTTCGTAATGATATTTTTATTTATTTATAAAATTAGAACTTTATATTTTTAGAGATCCAATTGTTTTATTATTTTGAATATGAAGATTAATTTAAAATGAGCTCTTACCTTAGGTGGCCGAAGTTGGCGGTAGATCGCATCCAACGGAGACCGAAATGAAAGAAAAATATTAGATTAACCATTAAATTTCCATCAAGAACCAGAATCGACCATCATCACCAACTTTAAATGCATTAATTAAAGTACAATCTATAGACATTGGAACTAATATATTAGCTGGAACTGAGATATTCGATCATGAAATCTACGGTATCCATGCACTTAAAATGGCGTTAAATGACGGATCGAATATATCTATCACAAACCCTAAAATAAAATTGTGTCGGACGGTCTGCCATCGAAAATAATAATAATATACTGGATGTTCGCTTTAATATAGAAATTAATGAATTATCAATTACTTAAACGAAACTTTGCATTCAGTAGTCATCACTGGGCAGAGGAAATGGATAGAAATTATAGAACTATATATACATTTCTTTTGCGTATGATTAGCGTATAATTTGTAGCATATTACTGTAGCAGATTACTGTTTACAATTACTGTTCACAAGTCTCGACTAGTATATCATAATCAAGTTCACCGATATTTGACGATCCCAACAGTTAATTGTTTAATCAATAGTCCCCACTTCATAATGTAGTTGTGATAAGATTATTTTTTATATAAGTTGCAGTTGTATGAGAATTCTGTAACAATTCAAAAATCAAACTTTATTTGAATATGAATTATTCCATCTATTAAATATTTGAATTTTTTTTATCAAAAAAGGTTAATAACGTAACGAATTAATCACTATCAAGATACCAAACGGCATAAGCTTTGTAAATAATGGATGGCTTAAAAGAGAAGGGGAAGAAAACGCGTGTTAGACAACTTTGGAAAAGGGTAAAAGGGACGACGCGGTCTTTAGCTTTCCTGTGGGCCCATCTCCTTTGCAAAGTGCAATTAGTTGTCTACAAAGATTCATTAACTTATTATGCATTGATTAATCTCCAAATCCACCAAATCCAATATTTTCTGTCAACGTTATTATTTGGGAAAACTTTAATGGATTCGACTTTTTAATCCCAGTGGGCCATTGATAAAGTTCCAAACATAAGTGTCTTGCATTTAATTTTTTTTTCAATTAGTAAATATTCATATTTGAACTTCCTAGTTAACTTTTTCGAAACAAATATGTAATTGGTTTCTTGCATTTAATAGTTCCATTAAGTAATTTCGGAACAAATACAACTAGTTTCTCGTGTGGTATAATCTGACGTGCTAGAGGCGGGCCGAACAAAAAAAAAGTAGAAAGTAGAACAAGGGGAACATGGGAAAAACGAGAGAATTTATCTATACAAGTTAGAGAAAATATCCTGTTCAATCAACGAACCTTTAGTTTTCCTGGTGGACTGGATTAACGCATCTGTGGTTCACTTGTCATAGCTAAAATTCTTGTGATTGATGGTATAAGATCTACCATCTGAATCTGAATTTTCAGTCCATTATAACTCTCATTCAATTCTCTAAGAAATATCATAATCTGATCTCCTTCCAAATAAGACCTCATTGATAAAGCTACTTCACAATTCTCTCTACATAAACCTCTATTGATAATAACAACACTTGCGGCTAGGTATAAATTGTCTCATTAATTCTTAGTCTTAATTGCATCAATTAATCTTATAAAAATTGAAAATTTGTATAAAAACTATTCACACTTAATATACATTTTCATAGATTATAAATCAGTTCTTAAAGTGAAGCAATACACATTCTCTCCACAGTTAAACCTATCATTTAGATTCTTTCATATAGCTGAATCAGACTCAAACCAAAATAAATTTTGTCCAATAGAAGGCTCCCCACAGCCCGTGAAATCCAACTAATCATCATAATATTATTGGATCCCAATGAAAATAATGTGGGTAACCAATGAAAGAGGAAAAAAACCATCAACAAACTAGCTTATTATTAAACCTTAAAGTAATTTGCATCGAACGACGCTATTAGTAAAATTTTTTCTCATTTATTAAGAGAGTGACAAGAACAACTACCGGAAATTCGTTCACAACAAGAAACAGAAGATCAGGCTCATCAATTATAAAAGACAAACAAAGCAACAACAAAAATGGATGGAGTAACAGACTAACAGTGGAAGCCGAAAGAACTGTCATAGGAGCAAGTTCAAGCTCGAAATTAAATTTTGAAAGAAATTTTAATCGGAGCTCAATCGTTCCACGTAATTGAAACATGTAGAATTAGTTATTTTATAAGTGAAAAAATTCAATAACTCATTAATTTAAGAAAGTAGGTCGGGTATGAATATTCTAGCATGTGATTAGAATGGTTAACTCATGTATTTACAACCATGAGTGAAATTCACCTACTTGATATCTTAAGATTGATATGAAAATTCAAATATTAATACTTAATAATCAAGAATTTATTTGGTTGAATAATTCAGATTTGAATTAGTTAATTGTTGAATGACATTACTTGATATCTTAAAATGTTAGATTAGATATAAAAATTCTAATATTAATACTTAATATCCGAGAATTTGTTTGGTCAAATAATTTAAATTCAAGTTAGTAAATCGTTGAATTATGACAAGTCAACCAATATTTAACATCAATATGTATTGAAGACTTCAAATTTAATTTTTTCAATTGAGACTGAAAGTCATTTTCAGTATAACAAAGTTAGCTTCAATTTTGTTTGGTTAACTAACTACGGCAATCATTGTAGAAATTAATAAGATAATAATTTGTCTCTAGGTGAAAACTTCAATATTACGCCTATTAAAAGTAAAAAACAATTGAGATGATTGCACATACTTCGATTTTTCATTTTTTTACCGTCTGTGATGCTGACCGTTATTTTTCTAGCGCGACGCGTTAAATGAGATGACTAGAAGTAATTTTGGACACTACCATTTTATTTAAAATATAGAAAATTTCTGTTATTGTTTCAAAACCCAAATCGGTCCGAGGAGAGCAAACTAAGATTAAAAAAAAAGTTGCATTATATAGTTTACGAAAATAGCAATGCCACCTTCTCAAGGTGGAAATTAGAGCGTTACTATATGGAAATGGCATTCCCCTACCTTTCACAATCCTGCTTTAAAATCCCAAAAATTGACAGGAGACGTGTTACGTCCACAAAGGAATTTGTTTTTAACTTATTAAAAAAATAAGAGTCCACAAAGCAGATGACAAATCAAGATCTCGTTATTTTACGTTTCAGATACAGGAATCCCAGTTGGTTAACCAACGTGATCCGATTAGGAGGTATTAAAGTGATAATTGATATAAATTTACTAAAAATATTTTGGTTTATAATTAACGAATATAAATTATTGAAAGAGTTATCCTTAGGATAATATACTGAATTTAAATATTATTGCTAAAAAAAACCACCGGATTAACAGGTGGCGGGTTCCGAAACGTAGGGCTATATTGGCCACTAGCCCACTACCAGCGGCCCACTTGCCATCATTGTGACTGAAGGTTTTGTTTAAGTAGTGTTAATATTTATGGTAATTACAAAGTAGCACCCAAAAAATTAATTACCAAATTGGTGTCCACGTTGGACACCAGTACCAAATCACGTAAAAATTACTTGAATGACCAAGGCAAAAAAAAAACTAAATATTTAAATATTTAAAAAAATATTTAAGATTTTTTGGAACTTTTTCCAAAATTTTTACTTTGATAATCAAGCGTAAAAAATTCCAACTCAATCAGAATTATATCCAATTTTCTATGTTCTGATTTGATGGCTTAAGTTTAACACAAATAATTTACAAAGATAGTAAATTGCTTAATTAAGAATTAATTTCATGATCTTATTGCATTTGCAAATTCGAGATGTAGCCCAAAAAATCTCATTAAAAAATAAGTTAAATCATAGTAAATTGTTCTTCGCAAATGTCGTTTGATTTTAAAAACCTGATTTTCTCATAAAATAAGGTGTTTTAGGGGTCAAAACTTTGCTGAATTGTCTTTGGCAGTTCACCATGCATAAATTTTGAAAAGTTATGTGGATTAAAAAAAATTCAAATTGGACATTCGAGCACCAAATTTATTTTTTTTGTGTCTTGGCTTCTTAAATTTTTTTTCTTCATTTGGTAGGAATGGGTAATTTTTTCGTGTCTTTCATGAAAGAATTTCTCGGAGGTTCTCCATGGACACCATTTCTGTAATATTTTTTTTGGAATACCAATTTAATAATTTTGAATAAACATTAACACCAAAATAGAAAGAACCCTGGCTGAATCAAATGGGCCAAGAATTATCTTTCTGATCGGCCTCGTGAAGACGACGAGTCCATATACGCCATCTCCAGCGCACGAGGCCCAATGAGTCGTATAAAGAGCCCAAGAAGATGGCCAGTGGTTTAAAAAGAAGAAACAAGCAACATTTTGCCATGGGCCTGACCCCAAATTAAACCCGTGCTCAACACTGTCTAGTAATATAATCTTCTTCTTTTTCACACCAAAAAAAAATATAATCATCTTCTTTTACAAGATGTAGAGCACACATTAGAAAAGTACAATTAACAAGTTCTCTCGCACAGTTGAGGTAAATTAGAAAGTGCAAAGTTAGCTGGTAAGGGAAGAGCCAGGCAGTAGCAGCAGCAAATTTTTGGTATATAACATATAATAAATTTCAGTCAAATAAAATAAAATATTAAAAATTTCTAAATAAATATTTAACAACGAAAGAAATAATTAAAGACCCGAATAAATTATAACAAAATAATTACTATTTAATCTATTTTTTTTTGATATAACTGACTGACTTGTCCCATTTGGTTACGGGAAAAAGAGATTTCCCGGATCGTTGTCACGATCCAGTTAGGTGGCGGATTTGAACGCCGATCATGAACAAGAGGAAAATCCTATGACGAGACGTAAGTAAGTGGGCCCCATATCCACCGGCCCAGTTTTGGCAAAATGGATCTTTGAGTCGGAATCCATTTCGTAAACTCCAATTTAAGTGGGGCCCATCATCTTTAAACAAAGCAAAATTAGGAAGAAAGAAACGGAAAGCTCACAAGTTTTTGTATATTTTTGGAAATAAACGACTGATAAGCTTATCTTCTTGATAAATGATACATCATCAATCGTGCTTCTCATTACGAGATTGGATTGGGTGCCAAGGATTAAAACTCTTCATATATAGGGACTATGATTTGGGCTATTAGATCGGAATATATTCTTAAATATTCTGATCTAATGGCTATTAATTACCAAGGGCATTTAAGACTTTTGCTCAAAACTAATAAATCTTAATAATTAATGTTTCCTACTTTTTAGGTAGTATTTAAGTAATGATTGCTACTTTTTAGGAATTTTTAAATTTTGAACCACCAATTAATTAGCAAAAGAAGATTTGAAAAAAAACTGTTCACATTCCCCTGGCCTCGTCGGTCTCGTGAAACCAGCAATGCAACCAAAAAAACCAGTAATTCAATCCCTTAAACCAGCAATGCAACCCTTCAAACCAGCATTGGAACCAATGAAACCAGCAATACAATCAACAAACCAGCAATGCAACCAACAGAACTAGCAATGCAACCAAATAAACCACCAATGCAACAAAACAAACGAGTAATACAATTGAACAAACCATTAATGCAACCAAAAAAACCAGTAATTCAATCCCTTAAACCAGTAATGCAACCCCTCAAACCAGCATTAGAACCAATGAAACCAGCAATACAACCAAACAAACCGGCAATGCAACCAACAGAACAAGCAATGCAACCAAATAACCACCAATGCAACAAAGCAAACCAGTAATACAATTGAACAAACTATTAATGCAACAAAAACCAGTAATTCAATCCCTTAAACCAGCAATGCAACATCTCAAACCAGTATTGAAACCAATAAAACTAGCAATACAACCAAACAAACCAGCAATGCAACCAACTGAACCAGTAATGCAACCAAATAAACCAATAATGCAACCAAATGAACCAGTAATGCAACCAACTGAACCAGCAATGCAACAAAACAAACCAGTAATGCAACTCAAGATGTTGTTGGAAGATGAAAAGTCAGAAAAGTACAAGAAACGTGGAAGGAGAGAGAAAAAGTGATTGAATAATGGATAATTTACGCATTTAACCTCCTCCCTATATAGGGAGGATATCAATCCTTGGCAGGGTATCCACTCCCGTTACCCAGGGGCGGAATTAGAAAGTTTTTGCAGTGGAAACAACACATAAAATATTTAATTATTTAATATTTAAGTTTAATTTATAAGTTGATTAACATTTTAGTGGAGTCAAATTTTTTATTTTAATGAGTACATACACTAAAATATATATTAAATTATTAAGTAAATAATAAATTAAGTGTGGTCAATTGACCTCATTCTTCTCCATCTCCCTTAGTTACCGTCTCTCCGTAGCAAAATTTTACTATGTTCACGCAGTATATATGATTTAGTATATTTTAGCAATTAAAGTTATATTTATATATATATATATATATTAAGCTGAAAAAATAAAATAAAATAAAGTAAATAAATTTATCATATTAATTTGATAAAAGAAAATAACTCCCGTGTACCACTTTCCAACGTCCAGGTCATTTGGGATCACTGTCTCTCAACGTTTCCCACTGTCGCCTAATAAACACATTACCGACTCTGTCCTTTTCCCTTCGAGTTACGAAAGAACCAGAAATGGTAATTAATTAGCGGATGAAAGCTATCGTTTAAACGTTTGTTTTTTTTTTTGATAAGTTAATGTATAATTAATAAACTAAGTAATATATAAAGGGGTAACCCATTACAAACATCTCAAATGGAAGAACCCGTATCTGGATCGCAAAATAGATCAAGTGCACAATAAAACATAGTTCATTGCAATTTTAAACTATCGTTTGAAAGATTGTAATAATTTTTAATATTGTTGTGACTTGGAGAGTCTGAAATGGTAGTTCGTGTCTCTATCATACATGTGAAGGACTACGAGAAAAATGTAAACAGATTACCGTAATTTAATTTAGACTTTGCGCAAATATTAATAAGAACAATCTCGAGATTTCAATGATCCCCATTTAGGTGTGGTTTGGAATCCATTTCCGCGATAATTAGCGCTGTAAGCGCTATTGATGACGTCAACTTTTGATGTATAATTATATTCCACGCGTAAAAAAGATTGACAAGTTTTAAATGCTACAGCAGAAATGGCGGTATGCAGTACAAATTCCCGAGTTTTGCAACATTTTGTTCGGCGGAAGTCACGAGAAACATGTATATGTTTCTTTTATTTTCTTTTTTCTCTGTGAAAGAGGGTACTAATTTTTTTAAGGTAAAGAGAGTACTGACTGAGTATTCTTTTGGAAAATAAGATTTCAATTGTTTTCCAATGAATTAGACCGACATAAAAAATTTAGGGAGTGGCATCAATTTTTTTTATTTTTATTCAATTTTAATTTATAAGTTAATTAATTTTATTTGTAGTACCAATTTTTAATTTTAATTATTACATACGGTTAAAATTAACGCCCCTCATACACTGTACACAAATCTTCGTTTTCATTGTTAAAGGACTAATTATACACATCAGCGATCAGCCAATTAATCCTCTGATCCCGGAACTAATTTTTTTTTCTAAGAACACATAATGTGTTGACTAATTTAAGTTAAAATTTTTAAATATAATAAAATTTTCTCATCAAAATATTAACATGATTGTATAGGGAGTTTAGACACAAATAATTGATTAAAATATGCTTCGTGCTTTTTGGAACTATAATTTGATCGACGACCAGATGATAAGAACTTCAATTATGGTCAATGGAGATGTTCCACTTGTAAGTTTTTATGAAACCCGGTATTTGTACATTCAAATAGGATAAATTCATTGATCAAATTAGAATAATTTTCTTAAAATCTATATAAATATCATATAAGTATCTACTGTCCACCCATGATGAGCCCTATACTTTTTTATTCGACCAGAAAACGTCGTCTTCCCTTCGTGTTTATTTAATTCCTTTTTATAAGGCTAAGTGCATGTTAAGTCATAAAACAATTTCCTCGGACAAATCTAACATCCAATAATGCTTGTTCGGAGTGCTTTCAACATTTAACATCTACTAACTAAAGGAGAAGGAGTGACACGTCTCTCTAACCAATTAGATTAATTTTAAATTAGGTTCCTATCATAATTATTTGTCTCTGTAAACCATCAGATGAATTCAAATGATGCATGCCTACATTCACCGGGAGAATCAATTCGGTATTTGGCAATTACATTAGATTAAATAGTCAATATTTAGATATAAATCTTATGAATGAAATAGATTTGAGTAATCAACTTGGAATATTAGAAATAAAAAAGGTTTGAATTTGATATTAGACGTGTAAAACTTATTAAAATTGTATGATCTGATTAAATGATTTGTTCAATTATAATAAAATAATTCATCAAATAAATTATACCATTAACAAATACACGTAACCAGATAGTTGGCGTCTCTATCTCCCCTCGCAACGTAAGCTCGTCGCTCTCTTTCTCTATATTATTACAACAAAAAGAAAATGACGACGAGATTGTATTGTATGTCCCAGTTCCACCTCCAACCGTATGTCCATTTCTAACGATCTTCGTCATCGAAGAAGGACGTTGACCCACGTAACCGTCTCCCAAATATATTTATCACCTTACACTTGAGGAAGAAGAAGGGGAGAAGATGTTGGGGAATGGGATCGTGGGGATATTGGGGGAGACGGGGAACAAGTGGGAGCGGAGGGTGCCGTTAACGCCGTCTCATTGCGCAAGGCTGTTGCACGCCGGCGCCGGCGTGTCGAAGATCGTCGTCCAGCCGTCAACCAAGAGGATCCACCATGACGCCATGTACGAGGACGTCGGGTGCGAGATTTCCGATGATCTGTCCCAGTGCGGCCTTATCGTCGGAGTCAAGCAGCCTAAGGTAACAAAAGTTCGAATTCGTAAAACTTAAACTCGAAACCGAAACTAATAATTCTAATGCAAATGCATGTGTGTGTGTGTGTGTGTGTGTGGTTGCAGGTGATCCTTCCTGATAGAGCTTATGCCTTCTTCTCTCACACTCATAAGGCTCAGAAAGAAAACATGCCTTTGCTAGACAAGGTTGGTTCTTCCTATAATATGCTTCTCTTTGAACCGTTTTGTTTCGAATTTCTTTATATAATTCTCTGTTGCATTGTTTTCTGAGTAGATCCTGGAGGAACGAGCTTCGTTGTATGACTACGAGCTAATCGTCGAGGACAGTGGGAAGAGGATGCTTGCGTTCGGGAAATACGCGGGTAGAGCGGGGCTGGTCGATTTCTTACACGGGCTAGGACGAAGTACGGCTCTGTTTTCGCACTGATGCTGCATTTTTTTGCGATTACATGCCGAATGTTGGTGTTTACTGACTTTCATGGTGGATGCAGGGTATCTAAGCCTGGGGTATTCGACTCCGTTTCTGTCACTAGGTGCATCTTACATGTATCCTTCCTTGGCCGCTGCCAAAGCTGCTGTGATTTCTGTCGGCGAAGAGATTGCTACTTTCGGATTGCCAGCGAGCATCTGTCCCCTGGTTTTCGTCTTCACTGCGTCAGGAAATGGTATTGAGAATGTTGTTGATGTTTGCATTAGACTGTATCTTCAAACTTTCACTTGATGCAATTGTTATTATCCAGTTTCTCATGGTGCACAAGAGATTTTTAAGCTTCTCCCACACACCTTTGTTGACCCGAGCAAGCTTCCCGAGCTGTTTGCAGAGGCAAGGCTTTGTCTGTATGATTCTTTTTGTGTGCATTAGATTTTAATTTGAGATGACTTATCTTGTAAGCACTAGCCACATCACATTGAAGTTCTTGTCCTGTATTGGCACAGGTCGGGAATCACAATACGGTCACGAGGACATCGAAGAGAGTGTCTCAAGTATATGGTTGTGTAGTCACTTGTGAGGACATGGCTGAACACATAGATCCTTCAACATCGTTTGACAAAGTATGTGCTTCACTCTTGCCTTGACATACTTTTGTCAGCTCTAATCTTATTCTAAAACTCCACGGCTCTTATCAATTAATATAATCGCATTAAGACACGTCATAGCTTGTGACATCTTACATTGCAGGCGGACTATTATGCACATCCAGAGCATTACAAGCCTGTCTTTCATGAAAAAATAGCTCCATATGCATCTGTAATTGGTAAGAGACTGCCTTCACCCTTTCAGGAACCTCCGAGTCCGCTTTTAGATGATCACAATACTTGATTCTTCTCATAGATGATGTAAATTCAGAACTTTTCAAGCTTTTTGTCTGTTGAATGGATCGTCCATAGAAATCTGCTAGGAAACTGCTGAGTTGTTCTCTCATGTAGTTGTAGCTCGATCTTAGTATTGAACTAACCAACAAGGCCGCTCGCAGCAATTTTTCTGTCTGCTTGCTTTAATGGAATTTATCTGTGTTTATGTTATCTGATGTATTAGTTTTAATTTTAATTTTGTCCAGTCAACTGCATGTATTGGGAGAAAAGATTTCCTCCGTTGCTGAGTGTGCAGCAGGTTCAAGATCTAACAAGAAGAGGATGTCCACTTGTTGGAATAGCTGACATTACTTGTGACATAGGAGGCTCCATCGAGTTTGTTAACCAGAGCACATCAATCGACTCGCCATTTCTTAGGTACCGTCTTCGGCTTGCGAAGATGATCACTTCCTTCATCCTTTTGATATTATTTGTATGCATTTCTCAGATTAAGTTAGTTATCATGGTCTCTGATGTCTGGTTGTATTCGTACAGGTACGACCCGTTCAAAAGCTCGTATCACAGCGACATGGATGGTGATGGACTGATATTTTCATCTGTTGATATTCTTCCTACACAGTTCGCCAAAGAGGTGAGTTTTTTTCTCAATGGATTTTATATATTTGATTGATATGTGGCTTGACCTAACTATTCCCTTTGCTCTACTTGCACTCATAAGGCTTCCCAACATTTTGGAGACATATTGTCCCAATTTATTGGCAGTTTGGCCTCAACAACTGACATTGCCAAGTTACCATCACATCTAAAGAGAGCTTGCATTGCTCATGGAGGAGCTCTCACCCCGTTGTTCGAGTACATTCCCCGCATGCGAAACACTGCAAGTGGAGTTCTACCAGAAAAAAATTCCAATTCACATGCTTCAAAGCAGAAGTTCAGCATATTGGTAGCCGCCTCTTCTACGCTTATTTCTATCATAGAAAATGCAGGAGCATCGAGCTCGATTTGGTTTTAATTGTTGTCAATCTGGCAGGTTTCTTTGAGTGGTCACTTGTTTGATCAATTTCTGATAAACGAGGCCCTTGACATTATTGAAGCCGCAGGCGGCTCCTTTCACTTAGCCAAGTGCCAAGTGGGACAAAGTGCTGATGTAATGTCGTACTCTGAACTCGAAGTAAGTCGATTCGCTTCAGGGAAAAAATCTGAGACCAATTACAATGTGAAACTGCTGTGTTGCAGATCTCCTATTTGAATTCTAATGGATTCTGCACAGGTTGGGGCGGATGATAAGACAGTTCTCGATCAAATAATTGATTCGTTAACATCTCTTGCCAATGCGCATGAAGACCATGGATCTGTAGGAAGGGAAACAAACAAGATATCCTTGAAGGTTGGGAGAGTCCTGGATAATGGCCGTGAGAAGGAGAATGGCACATCCAAGAAGACTAGTGTTCTGATTATCGGTGCAGGCCGTGTTTGTCAACCAGCTGCTAAGTTCTTGGCTTCGGTTGAGGAGCAGCACGATATCCAAGTTATAGTTGCCTCACTCTACTTGAAGGATGCTGAAGAGGTAAATTCTACAAAATTCAAAATTTCACGTTCCGCAAAACATTTCTAAGTTAAGTACAGTTGATGTTTTATTGCTTTGTCAATGGAAATTTCATAGACTGTTGATGGCATCCCGAATGCAGTAGCTACGCAGCTTGACGTTAGTGATCAGGAGAGCCTTCATGAGAGCATTTCTCAGGTAACAGACTTCTCGCGTTTGTTGCTGGCTTCAATATGTATGTGCTTGCCACATTACGATACCGCTCCTCGGTGCAGGTTGAGGTTGTTATCAGCTTACTTCCTGCCAGCTGCCACATTATTGTTGCAAATGCTTGCATCGAGGTACAATTGCTGGAACTTTTCGCTAACTTTAAATTGTTGTTTTTTACGGTTACAATATATATCATTTTGGTTGATTTCAGCTCAAAAGACATTTAGTTACTGCGAGTTATGTCGATGATGCCTTGTCAATGCTTGACGGGAAGGCGAAGGCCGCTGATATTACGATTCTTGGTGAGATGGGTTTGGACCCCGGAATAGGTAACCTCCATCTTAGAACTTCAGATACTTTTTCAGCTGCAATGATTAAAAATCATACCTCCTTCCAAAGCATGACCGTTGATGCCTTTACACACTCCAGATCACATGATGGCGATGAAGATGATCGACGAAGCACATGCTCAGAAGGGTATCGTAAAATCTTTTACTTCTTACTGTGGGGGACTTCCATCCCCAGCTGCTGCAAACAACCCTTTGGCTTATAAATTCAGGTATATTATAGCGTGTCTTAAGCTTCCAAAAATGTTCTCTGTACATAGCAGCTGCTAACACATTTTATTTTAAATCTTATCTTAAGTTGGAGTCCTGCAGGAGCAGTCCGTTCAGGAAGGAATCCTGCAACATACAAATCTCAGGGAGAAATTGTACATGTTGCAGGCGATAGACTTTATGATTCATCTGCGAGGTTTCGACTATCTGATCTTCCTGCTTTTGCATTGGAATGCCTTCCAAACCGCAACTCGTTAGTCTATGGGAATTTATACGGGATAGAAAATGAAGCATCGACTATCTTCCGTGGAACTCTTCGCTACGAAGGCACGATAATCTACTAGCAAACTTTTGGCCATGAATCTTCATCCTCTGCCAACTGCTTTGCCCTAGCTTATTTAACTGATCACACTTTCAGGTTTTGGAAAAATCATGGGGACACTGGCAAGAATCGGTCTTTTCAGCCCCGAAGCTCATCCAATTCTGAGACATGACGAGAGGCCGACATTTAACACATTCCTTTCCGAACTTCTTGGCGTCACTGGCGAAGAACAAAGCGGCACTCTGTTGGGGGAGGAGAGTATTGCGGAGAGGATTATCGCACTTGGACATTGCAAAGAGCAAAGTGCTGCATCGAATGCAGCCAAAACGATACTGTAAATATTTAACTTCATGTTGCTGCTCTGCAGAGAAAGTACACTTCTCTTTGCTGATTTTGTTTGTACTTCCGATGTTAGATTCTTGGGACTCGATGACCAGATGGAGATTCCGGCATCTTGCCAAACTCCTTTCGACGTCACCTGCTCCCGCATGGAAGAGCGTATGGGCTATTCTGGCACAGAGCAGGTATTTTAGTTGGTTTAAGTAGTACATATTTAACAATCTTCTGATAGCTGTTTAATAAATTCCACCAATGTTTGCCTTGTTCACTGCCAGGATATGGTCCTTTTGCATCACGAATTGGAGGTTGAATATCCGGATCGGCAACTCACAGAGAAGCACACAGGAACTCTCTTGGAATTCGGGATGACCACGAACGGCAAACAAACCACGGCTATGGCTCTCACCGTCGGCGTCCCTGCTGCCATTGGAGCGCTGGTACGTTCTACACTCCCGTCTCGCTCTTACACGTAGAGACGAATGTTTAAAGGCCTTCAAACTAAAGTCCTACTGTTCTGATTGTTGCCTCAGCTTCTACTAGAGAACAAGATCAAGACCAGAGGCGTCCTACGACCTATCGAACCTGAAGTGTACATTCCAGGTAAGAAAACACTCACTTCACCTGTCTTTTTCAGGTCAACTTTGGCCAATTGCGCGGGAATTCTCTTAAGCATGTTTCTTTGTGTTTGGCAGCCTTGGATATATTACAAGCACAAGGAATCAGAGTGATTGAAAAGGTTCGGAAATAGCTCTCTTCTGTAGCAACCATGTTTTGGATCCTCTCTAAGGAATCAAGTGTACAGGGACAAACTTTGTAGATAATGGAAGTGGTCGTTGGTACGGAATTCTTGTGTAAGGAGGATGCTTCCTCGTGTACAAAGAGTGACACTGTTATAAATTATGAAAGTACTTACTATACATGAACGGGGATAGAATTGAAGCAATAATATCATAACGGAAGAAGAGTTAATATCCTTTTCTTGCTTTCTTTATGATTTAATTTATTCATATTAAAAATGTACTAATAATAAATGTGTTGGTGGCCAATGATAGCATCCACCGGACAAACATTGAAAAAAATATGTACACTAGTCAGTTCAGTTCTTACAGTTGAGATAGTGTCGAGCAATAGAATAAGGGCAGCGCCCGTTACTCATCCAGCGCCCGCTAGGATCGAGAGGGAGTCTCTGGTCTAGCGATCGCTAGGAAACCAGCGACCGCTGGTGGCGGTTGCAGCAGTTTTTCCTAATCAGCCCGGCACTTGTTTTGGACTTCTAATTCGACCTAGATAGGGTTTTCTTGTACCCTAAGTGTTGTCTACTATATAAACACATGTTACTAGAGTTGTATTAAGACTTTGTGACTTGGTTCCCATCAATAAAAGTTTTCTTTCTCACTGTGGACGTAGGCAATAGGCCGAACCACGTTATATCTTGTGTTCGTATTTTTTGTGCGATATTGTTCCCGTGTTGGTGAGATCATAACACTTATTGGCTCATAAAATTGAAGGTTAAATCTATTTCGATGACGACCCACGAGAAAGTTAGTTGGAATAAAATTACAGATTTCCTATAGAATTTCCCACTTGCATCTAAATCTTAATTAGATTTGAACAACTAATGAAACCTGGTCTTTCATGCTTCCGTGAAAGTCGAAGAGAAAGGCCTTAAGCTACCCCATCGATATGAGGTAGAGTAGGACATCCTGAGAGTTTATGCGCGAGAAATTTCCCACCAGTGGCTCCATTCCTTGCAATGTTCAACAACAGTTTGCTTAAGTTGAAACACAACGTGATTTCTCGCCTTCCATAGGCAACAGCATGTAGCCTAATAACACAACATTATAAAATTGAAGAAAATTTGTTCATTTTATCCAACCATATAAGTTCTATGTGTATTATCTATACCGAACTGAATCCTCTTAGCATGATAGTCATTATTAATAAGATTTTTTTTGAGTGAAAAGTGCTTTGCATTCTGTCTTGAATTTGAATCTTAAAAATACAACCAATGCAAATAGAGTAGCTATCGTGACTTTAATAATGCTAAACTTTTGTCAATAATTTGAAATTTTTACAAGTGTAAAATCCAAAACAACTTTAAAAATAAAAGAAATCATTGAGTTTCGGTTGGATACATATACTCTTTAACATTACATCAAAGTTAAACCTTTTGTCCTTGCAAAGTGTTGAGCCATATCACAATCAATTGTGATAAGTAGAAAAATCTAGTTTATAATTATAAAAAAAACCTAAGTTTTGTGTAGTGCAGCTTATATTTTAGGACTTATCTTTTGGAAGCAATCAAAAGATTTTTGTCATTTAAATAATTGGTTCCCTTGGTCGTAGTTATTTTAATTTCGTCATACCCATAGTTAGCTACGAACTGTTTCATGCAATGACCTAACAGAATAAACGCCTCTTTGATTAAATAACATGCTATTAGAATAGCTTTTGGGTTAGTTTAATATAAAAACAGAGTTTATGTCAATTGCATAAATCTCAACCAATCACATGAAATCTTAAAATATTTAATATTCATATGTTCGTAATTGCTACAATAAGTGTTGAACCGCACTAGGCCACATTTGCACTACATATACGCCTCGTCAAAGAGTAGTAGGCCCAAACTATGTTTCATATCTTCACACGATCTAAATCTTGGTCCAACTCCTCTACATTGAACAGAATTCTACTTCACCAGAGCCAATCTACTTCAATAGAACTCTAAATTGACCTTGGTCAAATTCTTCTCAACTCGAACGAACAAATTACCATGTCTGACAACACTACGTAACTTTTTTCTTTGAGTTAACACGTAAAATTTGAAATGGTAAATATGTAAAAGACAATGACGAGATTGGACGTTACCAACTTATTCAGTCGTTCGTTCTTTATGATCTTCGTCGTCATCGAAGGAGGAGGACATCGAAGAAGGTAGTTGGTCAACATTCTTTTTTTTAAAAGGAAAAACTGACGTTGACCCACTGAGGCCTGAACGCAAATATGAATATATATATACCAACCAGTTCATATCACCTCGGTTAGGAAGGTAGGGAAGAAGATGTTGGGGAACGGGGTCTTGGGGATATTGGAGGAGACGGTGACCAAGTGGGAGCTGAGGGCGCCATTAACGCCGGCACATTTCGCCAGGCTGTTGCACGCCGTTACCGGCGTGGGGGACTAGTCCAAGAGGATCCACCATGACCACGATGCCATGTACGAGGACGTCGGCTGTGAAATCTCCGATGATTTGTCCAAGTACGGCCTTATCTTCGGCATCAAGCAGCCTAAGGTAGTTAAACCAACTCTAGTTCGTGAAACTTAAATCTAAAACTTGTCGTATGCTAATGCTAATGTGTATCTAAGCCTGGGGTATTCAACTCCATTCCTGTCATTAGGTGCATCTTACATGTATCCTTTCTTGGCTGCTGCGATTTTTGTCAGCGAAGAGATCGCTACTTTCGGATAGCCAGCGGGCATCTGCCCCCTCGTCTTCATCTTCACTGCCTCAGGAAATGGTATTGAGAATGTTGTTGTTGATGTTTGCAATTGTTACTGTTCAGTTTTGGACTGAATCTTCAAACTTTCAGTTGATGCAATTGTTACTCTACAGTTTTTCATGGCGCACAACAGATTTTTAAGCTTCTCCCCCACAAATTTGTTGACCCGAGCAAGCTTCCGTAGCTGTTTCCAGAGGAAAGTCTTTGACTGTAAGATTGTTATTGTGCATTAGATGTTAATTTGAGCTGACTTGTCATGTAATCACTAGTCACCTCCTGTTAAGTTCTTGTCTTGTATTGGCACAGGCCGAGAATCGTAGTCCAGTGACGAGGACGTCGAGGAGAGTGTTCTGATTGTTGCCTCAGCTTCTACTAGAGAACAAGATCAAGACCAGAAGCGTCCTACGCCTTTTGAGCCTGAAGTGTACACTCCATGTAAGAAAACACTCACTTTTTTTTGGTAACTAAAAAACACTCACTTTGCCTGTCACTTCTACCTCAATGTTGGCTAATTGAATGGATTTCTCAAAAGCATGTTTTGCATGTTTTTGGAAGCCTTGGACATATTACAAGCTCGCGGTATCAGAGTGTGTTGTTTCACGGATACGAGTACTTGATTAGGATCGGGCTATAGTCGAGGCAAGTGTTAGACACTTTCTCCGTAAGACGAAATTGTCCCGTATATTCCAGTGCACTACGGGCTACGGCAATCGTCCCCAAGATACAACGACTATTTTGGGCGGTTCCAAGATCGTTGCACACGACTCTCGAACCTTTCGGGCGAACCCTTATATACCCGGAACTTTCGGACTCAAGAGAGGGGGAGAGAAGAACAATTGTTGCTAATGAATGCTTATGCAATGAATTGTTGGGATGAATAAAATGAAAGGAGGAAGGTTCTATTTATAGTAAACCAAAGGACATGTTGAAATCATTTCAAAAGCCACCAATGAAATAAATTTCAAAAGTCATGTCCAAATTCCCTCCTTTTATTTATTTATTTATTTATTTAATTGTTTACCAACTTGTGTCTCTTGATTTTTACTTTTTAAAAACCAAAAGACACCAACAATCCCCCACATGGTTAACAATTTAGTCTAACAATCACATGAATGATGACCAATGCATGCAGACTCTAATCGAAAGTTCCGACGTGTTATTATTGCATCGAGACAGATAGCTTGCGGCTTTGAACCTTCTCTAGTAAGATGTTATCGGATTTACTCGCTGCTCGGTGAACGCGATGTCTTGAACCGTCAGCTTTTTGCGTAAACCAAGACAATAACATTTACACAATAACAACCCTAGTATATTTAGGTTCTCACGTTGTGTCCTTTTCGGCCATGGACCATATCTTGGATTCATAAGTGTTTTTCCTATTTGAAGCGGCCTCACTTCACACTTACATAGGTGACCTCCTATCGGGAGTATCCTGCCATACTCCACCTTCAACAAGGTATAGGAATCATTAAAAGCAAAGTTGCTTAACCTAGCCACACCTCTGCAGGTCGACACCTGGGCAGCTTCTGAGAATGGGTTAGGTTCCAGGTGATTAACTGAACCCTCCATAACTTAGTTGTCTCGTTGAACCAAGTTTGTGGGATCTCCACTCATTATGGTTGAGTTACCGCTATGGACGTTCTTTAGTGTGTGGACTTTAATCCCATTCCCCTTACTACATTGTACATTTGATCTCGATTGATTCCTTTCGTAAAAGGATCAGCTATGTTGTCCTTAGACTTAACATAGTTAATGGTGATCACCCCGCTTGAGATCAACTGCCTAACGGTATTATGTCTCCGACGGATATGTCGAGACTTACCATTATACATTGTACTTTGTGTTCTCCCGATTGCAGACATGATATCACAATGTATCAATACAGGAGGCACCGGTTTTTCCCAGCATGAAATATCCTTTAGGAAGTTTCTGAGCCATTCAGCTTCTTCCTCATCTTTGTCTAGTGCTATAAACTCTGATTCCATTATGGATCGAGCTATGCATGTTTGTTTAGAGGACTTCCAAGACACAGCTCCTCCTCCTATAGTGAATACATATTCGCTCGTAGATTTGGAGTCCTTCGTGTCTGATATCCAGTTTGCGTCACTATATCCTTCTAATATAGCTGGATATTTAGCATAGTGTATGCCTTGGTTTATGGTATGCTTTAGATACCGTAAAACCTTTTCCAGAGCTAGCCAGTAATCCTTTCCTGGATTACTTATGAATCTGCTAAGTTTACTAACTGAGTATGCAATATCGGGACGAGTGCAATTTGTTAAATACATCAAGCTTCCGATAATTTGTGCATACCTCAGTTGAGATACTGGGTCCCCTCGATTCTTAGCTAAGTGTAGACTTAAGTCTACCGGTGTCTTAGCTGGAGGTCTGTCAAAAGCTTCAAATTTCTTGAGCACGTTTTCCACGTAGTGGGATTGTGTCAAGACAATTTTGTCTGCTTTTCTAGAGATCTTTATCCCTAATATGACGTCTGCCAGACCCATATCTTTCATGTCAAAGTGATTCTTCAACATGTTCTTAGTTTTTCACAATAACCTTGTTATTGCTTCCCATAATTAGTAAGTCATCCACGTAGAGACATACAATTACATAAGCTTCAGGCGTGCCTTTAATGTAAACACATTTATCGCACTCATTGATCTTAAAGCTAGTATTAGTTTTGTCAAATTTCTCTTGTCACTTTTCCAGCTTTTTATTCTACCTCATATAGTGACTTGACTAACTGACATACTTTTTGCTCTAGACTAGGAGCTGCCAACCCTTCAGATTGCATTAGGCTTAGGTACTTTGACATTTACTAGCTACCCCCACACTTTAAGGTAACCATAGGAATGCTTCTTTCCTTTCTATAGCTCGTATGGGGTTTTGACCCTTTTTCTTGTGTGGCAACTTGCTTAGAATGAGCTGAAAGCTCAGTTTCCCCCCACATTTCTGGGATAAGCCATGAGCTAACCAACATTGCGTTAATCATCTCCTTAAGAGTTTGATTTTTGGCATTTAGCCGTACCATTCGAATGAGGCGAGTATGGAGCAGTTGTTGAACGATGCCGTGTGCTCGACAAATTTCTTCAAACGAAGCTACAGATGGAGTAGTCGTCTGACGAATAATGTTGTGCTCTCGACCAAGTTCTTTAAACAAAGCTTCATATTCTCCTCCTCGATCACTTTGGATCGTTTTAGTTTTTTACGCTGAGTTGATTTTCAACCTCATTCTTATATCTCATAAAGCCTTAGGAGCTTCATTTTTACCTTTAGGAGATATACATAACCGTAATTCATGCAGTCATCGATAAACATGATAAAGCATATCTTTCCGCCTTTAGTTTGCACGTGTTTCATATCGTAAGTATCCGTATGAATTAACTCTAAAGGCGTGGTACTTCTTTCCACCGAATGGAAAGGTGCTTTGGCCATTTTAGCCTTCACACATACCTCACATTTATCGGAAGGGTTAAACTCCAGATTCGATAATAAATTTAAACTTACTACTTTTTAGCGAGTTTAAATTTATGTGTTCTAATCTATTACGCCATAATTTAGAACACTTGACCAAATAAGAAGAATTTGTAATTTTATTTCGACCGTTAATGGTACAATGTATAATTATTACATTCATCTTATGAGGCCCCATTTCTTAGGTAACCCTTGCCTACAATAGACCCATTTTGGTCATTACAAGTATATCAAATACAAGCTTAGAAAACCCAGCTATGCTTGACAGTGAGTCGGGAACTGTGTTCTAACTTTAACAACTAAGACCACCTCGCCTAGTTTGACGATTTTGGAAATTTTGGAGAATATTCCCTTGTCCGAGCAGAAGTGCTAGGTAGCTCTTGTATCTCCTCTCTCGGATAGTCCTCCAGGTCGGCCTCAAACACCAAGGCTGCTAGATCCATCTCAGATAGGTCTTCAGCTAGGTTTGCCATTCCTTTATCATCTTTCTTTGGCTGGCGACAGTCCTTTGCCATGTGGCCGGGTTTCCCACAATTGTAACAATCACCCTTGATCTTCTTATTCTTTTTCTTATTAGGTTCTTGCTTCTCCTGCGTGTCCCCAGACTTCTTCCTCTTATTTCCACCTTTTCCCTCGGCGAGGTTCACGGTGATCTCAGAGGCAGCCTTGCCTTGCTTGACTTCGGACTTTCAGTTGTCTTTCTCGATCCGAAGCCTCACGATCAGGTCTTCTAGGCTCATATCCTTCCTCTTATGCTTGAGGTAGTTCTTGAAGTCCTTCCAGAACGGGGGGAGCTTCTCGATCATTGCGGCCACTTGGAAGGACTCGCTGAGTTGCATCCCTTCGGCATGGATCTCGTGAAGGATCAGCTGCAACTCCTGTACTTGGTCGATGACTTTCTTGGAGTCCACCATCTTGAAGTCGAGGAACCGCCCGACGATAAACTTCTTCGTCCCGGCATCCTCCGTCTTATACTTCTTCTCGAGTGAACTCCACAGCTCTTTAGCAGTCTTGTGTACCGCGTAGACGTTGTAGAGCGTGTCGTCTAGTCCATTTAAGACGTAGTTGCGGCAGATGAAGTCACTGTGATTCCATGCGTCGAGGGCGTTGATCACTTGCTGATCTTTCTCGTTCTCTGCGAGCTTTGGTGCGTCCTCCTTTAGGAACCGTACCAGGTTGAGCGTGGTCAGGTAGAACGTCATCTTCTGTTGCCACCTCTTGAACTCGGTACCGTTGAACTTCGCTGGCCTTTCGGCATGGACAGTTCGCGGGTCCGTAGTCAGAGCAACGGTGCTACTCGATGCCATCTTCAAGTACGATCTCGTCTTACGATTGTTGTTTCACGGATACGAGTACTTGATTAGGATCGGGCTATAGTCGAGGCAAGTGTTAGACACTTTCTCTGTAAGACGAGATTGCCCCGTATATTCCAGTGCACTACGGGCTACGGCAATCGTCCCCAAGAT